>CAJRST010011112.1:13294885-13333796 GCA_907169785.1 Menidia menidia | reverse complement strand
CTCTTGCAGCAATGAGTTTAGAAGTGTTTAGGGGCATAACCCTGACAATTAGATTATTGCGTTTTGCTCCATTGTCTTTCCTGCATAATTCTTCTTGTAAGAACAATAAACTGACGATTTCAAACTTAAAATAGTCTACAATTCTTGCCCAGTCTACAATGGAAATGATGACTCAGTTTCTTCAATAACAGTTATCTGAAAAGCACAACTCTTTGAGTGTTAGCAAATTACCCAAATCCATTTTTTAACCTCTAATTGCATCAGAAATTAAAGTCAGATGATCATTTAGGACTAAGCAAAAAGAGGAAACTTTGTTCAATTCAAAGGAAATGCTTTTTTTATGGATGCGCGTAAGAGTGAATGTAGTAAAGCAAAATAAATGGAATGTACAGCTGTTCAACTCTTCCTTCCAGCATTTCTTTACCTGAATCAAATTAAAATTCTTTCTATACGACACAAAAACTCACATACACACATTTGCCCTCTCTTTGCAGTACAAAAGGCAAAAACAACAGTGTTCAATAGCTTTTCAATAGCCACCAAAGACAGTGTGATTCTTCTTTGTTGCTGCTAAAAATCTCCCCTGATAGCAGCCTGTAGTAATCCACATCAATTGTATCACATAAGCCAGAGCCAATCCAAACAAAGACAATATTGCCTCTCATTATTGCCTGTAAAACTTGCCCATATATCACTGCCATTGTTTCAGTGCCAATTCTGGCTCGCTCTGAGGCCTCACACTCTATTCCAATTTATCTTACTCAAACTTGGTGGAAAAGAAGAATGATATGCTAGCACCTGTATTTCTTCAACCTTCTTCTTTCCCTGCCAATAAAATTCCCTCTGTTATCTTCATCTTTCACCTTTCTCAACTCTCTCCCTCTATCTAATTTTTGCACTTCTAATCTGCAGATGCCCATTTCTCCCTCGGATGGCCTGTCTTTCTCTCCCAATCCTACTCCGACCCTAGTCGCCCCCTCCCCCCTTTGCTCTCTATGTAAGGGTTTGCAGGTGGCTCTTGCTGGCTGTGTCAGTAAGCAGGGAAAACTGGGGAAGAGTTCACTTCATTAGAACAAATGGGAACAAATTGATCCACTTTCACTGCTGTTTGTGTGACGATGTTTGAGCTGCAGGCAAAATATGTAAGCATTAGAGTTTGAAAGAGGGGCCAAAGACCAGTGAGATGAACACTCACATAAACCTTTGGCCTGCCAGGAAAAGACAGTTTTAGTGCTTTCTGGGGTACAGTTGAGAAACTCTGCATATAATTGAGCTCAATTGAAAAGATTGTGCGAGTGGTGGAGTCATGTTGGCCCGACGTAGGTGGTTGTACTATTTAAGGTTAATCTCTGAAACAAATTCAAAGGAAAAAAGGATTCAGAAGTGAATGAAACAAGCTTATGTAGGGACGGACTTCTGGGACTCACTGTAACTTGGTGTATGTAAATGATCTAAAATGTCCCTAAAACTGCACAAACTCTATGTGCTTTGTTTTGATGCCACAAGTGTGATGTCTGCACACTTATAAAGACTGTGAGCTCAAACAACAGCTGGGTTAATCTTTGAGACATAAAGTGAGCACACTTCTTTTTTCCAACCATTTCATAATTGGATATGAGCTTTGGCAAATGACCTTACCAAGCCTGAATATTTCTATGTAATTCTGTCCACATGGTATTTCAGTGCATTTTAGTAGTTGAAACCACACTCTGCTCCCAGTTTTCCTTCTCACAACTATGTAAATAACTTCAAGTAAACTGGTGTCTAGCTATGTGAAATAGGCTGGAATTAACACACTCCTGGAGCAAAACAACAGAGCATCACCGACAGACAGCTGCAAAGGCGCTCAACAGTTGTATCCTTCTGCTAATCTCTGCACAGACTTCAAAAGGACACAATAAAAGAAGAAACAGCCACTGCAGCGCTATAATAACCGTCTACGGTAAATCAAAAACAGTCGAAGGAGATTTCAGACTAAACCAAGTAAGAGCGGTTTAGCTCTTTTCACACCAGAGCGGCAGAAATAAAAACGCTATAACAAAAAACAACAATGAAACAAAACGCACACGCAAAAGTACACTTGGCATTAATGCATGAGGTTTAGTATTTCAGTAACTTTTAGAAACCAGAAGGGATCATATTAGGGCGGTGGTACTAAGCAGGGATGCTAAATAGAAATTACGACTCTGTGGAGTTTGAAATCATGGAATTGCTTTCAGAAGGACCGACTCCACACTGGTCGGAGCGTGTGAATCTACCAAGTGACACCGTAATGATCAAACATTATATTAAAACATTTTCTGACTGAGCAATTCATGGGATAGGACATTTTCTTGAAATAGGGCTGGTATCTGATGACCGCTCGTGTGGTGGTGTTACACTTTCAGACTATTCTCAACAGGCTGCAGGGGGGAGATTACATTAATCTTTCACATACAGTCTAAATTGAGTCTGTTATTTAGATATACAGAGCAATGGGTTGACATTTCTCCCGAAAATCTATTTTGTTTAAGTCCCAATTTAGGATAAAATGAGGAGGAAAACGACAGCCTTTTTCATTTCGATTTCTGGACATTAATTTGGCAGTCATTTTCATTTTTCCTCCCTAAATGTGTCACTACTGTCAGCAGTCAGTCCTGTCCCGACTGGCGGTTTGGGGTGCTGCTATGGTCAGTGTGTCATCCTGCCTCTGTTTGCTCAAGAATCATCGCCATGAAAGAGTAACACAATTACATACTTTTCCAAAACAAATGCTTGACTACATTATTTATCCAGATGAGTTGGATATTTGAAAAGAGATAGAATTCTCAATACACGCACAGCCACTGCAACAACAGGGCCCCACATCCGACTTAAAAGTGATGCCGTGACATGGAGTGCAGACCCATTCGCTTCCTCCAAACCTGTCCCAAAATCAGCTGCTGTTACTCCGAGCAAGGAGAAAGAGAGAGGCTGAAAAAGTGCCACTACTTTGTCCTCGTTGTTCATATTTAGCTTATTCTTTGCTTTTGAAAAAATAAAAGAAGAAAGCGTTAAAGAACATCTATCTGTTGCAAGTTATCAAGGCACCATGCACTTTAGTACTATTAAGTCTTGGTTTATCTTTTGCCACCATTTTGGATGCTTAAAAAACCTCGTGAAAATGACTGTATGGGACAGTTCAAAATGGTTTCAGTAATCAGAAAGAACATGCTAGAAGTACTGGCCCTGCGGGTCGTACGGTTCTGCCAACCAGTCAGTTTACATCCATTTCTGCCAAGGCTCTGAACAAAGAGAAGACTTAAAAGGCAAAGGTGGGGGATCTGGCAGCCTCGTAATGGAGAAGTTATTAAAGTAGCGTATGATGCGTTACTCAAAGAATGCAGTTTTAACTATTAGGAAGACACTCCATAGAACGATGTGGTATGTTGGAGGTTTCACATATTGTAAATCACTTACCAAAAAGGAAGGACAATAAGCAGATAAATATCCTTTAAAAACAAAAACAAAACAGGATTTTACTATTGCACACTAGCTGAAAAAGTTAATGTGAGCTCACTACAGAATATCATGCCTAGACACTATGAGTTATTAAAAGATTGTCGAAATACTATTGTTATAACGAATGGAATCATTCGTAGGGAAATAAATATTTTACAATGGCCATGAAGAGCGTTGTTAGAGTTTGTCCTTAAAACTCTCAGAGGAGGCCATCCTCAACATTTTAGATTCAGAATCCAGCCCAATTTATTTCTTTTACAGTTATCTAAAGAGATAGGCTCTGTGTCTACTTATTATATGGAAAACTAGGAATGTGACAACATGATTTTAGCGAAATCTGTGGGGAGAGTTGAGATTCCTACTCCAAAGTAAACTCAACCATAATGGAAGGAATTTGTAAAACACAGTGCGCCTCAGCAAACCAAAAATATGGTCACAATCTCCTGTTCTGATGCTTAATCACCATACAGTTCTTTCAACAGAATGTCGTGCACACTGATGCGTTTTTTTTTATTTCATCTTATATTTAACATTTTAACCCAAGACACATATGTCTGAGAATTGTCCTGAGTAGAAGTTTAGCGAATTCACCAAACAATTTACATGCCAAGACAACAACTTCCATTATAATAAGAATAAAAAACAACTGAAATTTTAAACTTATGTTTATCTCAAGATAAAAGATGTAATCAATTTTTTGGGAAAACATAATGCTTGGCTTCTGCAAGTATAGAGACCATAAAACAAAAATAACACTCAAAGCTGAGATCTCTATAGTCCCAAAGAAACAATAAGGAATGAAACATTTAAAAAATGGTTCAACATTGGCTCCTTTAACACATTATGGTGACTACTCTTAGCATCTTCACATATGTTAACAAGCGGTCCACATATGAGGCACAGAAATGTTGATGCTTGCCTAAATATGCATTGTCTGCCTGTGTTTCTCTTGTGTTAATCTGATCTCCTTGCAAAGAGAGCACTTAAAGACGGACTCTTTCCAGGTGAACAACCTTTCACCCAACAGCCAAGTAACGGTGCAATTAGGTGGGGGCCATATAGTGGTAATCTGTGCTGTGCCGTGTCACCATGGTAACGCCCGTGCCAATAAGTACTGGGGATGGCAGGGTGCGCCTTTCATGCCATCGCTACACCCCTCTGACTCACACACACAAAACATACATGGCTGTCATTACAAAAACCTGACTGCAAATCATCAATAGCATGATGCCAAACTGGCCTTCGAGGCGGGCCCAGACCCATGGGCCGGTCTGAAAGGATGGCAACTGACAGCTCAATTTTTATCTCTTCTACTCTAACAATTTGGTTTCCCTAATCCACGGCTCCTCTCTTCCTTCACCCTCATTCTCCATTTTCGCTCACTGAACATCCTCCTCTTCCAAAAATCTCTCAGTCTCTCTACCAGCTGGCATTGGGACACTAACCTTCCGCCACCATGGCAGTGTTAGGCCCAAGAACGCAAGAGAAGCTAAGAAACAGGGTGGGAGATGAGCACCCTGAAACACCCTGAAAGCAGGAGAATCTGAAGAGGTGACAACAAAAGGAGAAGAGGTGGCTTAGAAGTACAAAAGGTGAACAAACCATGGGAGGTTAGAGAAATTTGACCACCAAATAAAGAATTAGCTTGTGTTGATCAAAGAACGTGGATATTGTCATCAGCTGAAAGCGTCCACGTCGTTGTTTCTACCAGTTTTATTATATAGAGAGTTTTATCCTCTCGATAGAATCACAGGGGTTAGGGATCCTTTTCATTCTTCACCATTCAATGCTGATTTACATTGAACTGTAGCAGTCTACAGTTTGATGCTTGCGCACAAGGACACTGCACCAGGAAGAAAACCCAAGATCCTTTAAGTGTCTCCTCATTACTTGGAATCAGAATTTTTGATCATGTAACCTGGTTCATCAAAGACAAACATCCACAAATCAGAGACAAAGATGGAAAAATAGGGAACATATGGTTTTGGTTTTGTTTTTTTTACACATAAAAAATTTGAAGCCATTTACTTTAGAAAAGTAAACACAACAAAAGTGTCTTTTGGAAATTAATACAAACTGTGTTTCTATGGAACATTCGCCAAGCTTGATTAATCAGGATTTTGACTGTAATGGCGAGTCAGATTTCTGGTGGACCGCTGGGAAAAGCCCAGACAGCGCACTGTTTCAAGACACCTCATTAAAAAGAAGAAATATATCAAATGTTTTCTTTGTCTGCATCTTGCTTTTCTTTTTCAGTGACATAAAATATAATGCATTATTTTTTTTCTATAACCACAATATAATTGAATTAATGAGCAGTCTCACGTGCACTTTTAAATCATACTGATTAGAGGGATCTGGAAACTGATCTCTTCATTTGTGGCAAGCTGAAGTCTGAAATGCAGCTCTACTTATTGATGCAAGTTCACCTGCCATATATCAGGTTAGTTTCCCGCAAACGCTAATAATGAAGAGGTTGATTCATAACCCAGGGGGGCCTGGCGGGTTTGGCTGGTTTACTGAAGCCTTGTAAAAAATATCACAGGTTCAGACGTGTCAGCTGAAAATCTAACAATGTTCTGACAAACTTATAGCTTACAGAATAATCGCATGTCATAAGCTGCGGTTACCTCCACACCAAGCTGTCTGCATCATGCTTATCTGATTATTTAGAAACTACTTAACCAAACTTAAAAATGGGCCAACTTGTGAACTAGAATAATAACATTAGAAACAGAACCTCTGCTTTAGGTCAGGTCTGAATTTATTTGTTTAATCTTCTTTTTGCAAGTTGAATGGTGAATGTACGGTATGGATTTTTTTTAAAGAATCCTGAGACACGCATCATGAAGACACAGGCTCTGTCAACATGCTGGTATCTTGTGCAGTCTGTGGGGTGAAAAGCATTTTTTCCCACATAGCACACGCCAAGCGAGCAGGAATAAACCTAACTAAATGCTACAGGCTGTCTTTTGTTGTAAACCTGCTGCAGCATCTACAACTTCCTGTCAGACAAGGCTGGGCACACAAAGCTGACGGCAAAAAGGCGGCAGTGGAGCTGCAATGAAGCCACAAGTATTGGTTTTTCGGAGACAACGACACCGCTGGTTACTGATAGCCTCAGTCGTTGCGAGAAAGAACACAACGGAGAATCCTTTAACACCATGCCTGTCCTAACAGATAACACAAACACGTGAGTCTGTACATAAAGGTGAAGAAACCTCACTGACCTGCTATAACGTACAGATTAAGCTATTAATGCCATCCCCTGTCTGAAAAGAGCTTTGAAAAGAACAAGATTTTCCTGAAAGGTGATTAAATATGTCTTACTTACCAGTTTCTACTTTGCCCGTGTGAAGTCAGAAGAGACACTTCTGAATTGCTAAACATGTTTATATTTGCATGGTTAAATTCTTAGTGATTAGTCACGAAAAATGAAAACAGGGACAAAAAGAGAAGTGGCACATGTTTCAGTCTCATAAATACATTGAACATGCTGAACCATTGTCTCCTCTTTGTCCTGTTGGCACTGTTGTTGATCCTTTAGCTTTCTTCCACTGTAAATCCTGTGGATGTCGGCCTTCACAGTAATAAGCATTCAAACGATTGTAATGACTTCTTATGAATATGACGTGAACAAACATGTGGAATAAATGACTAATTTGTTTTATAAATGGCTGTTTGGGGGCACGATATCATCATATTGAGGTCACCTTTGCCACAGCAGGACGGTAAAACATACATGCACTGCAAAGCAGGACAACAGCCTCACCTTGGGCTCCATGGAGATGAAACTATGGCGACCATGGCTGGACAATGTTGATCTCTTGATAGTCCGACTATGGAAGAAGTGGTAGTGATCTTTGAGATCCCCAATCTAAAAAAAAAAATCAAAGAAAATATGCTGCATCATCATTTCTTAAACCTTTTGTCTGCAACAATGTCCAGAAATGTCTTCTCCCCTGGTTTCAGCTTTTCTGGTAGATATATTTTCATGTTTTAATTTTAATTTTTTTTTTCACATAACAGTTTCTAGATCTACATGTGCTTTCTGCCTCTGTTCCCTTTGTTCTTGTTCCTAAGGAGTAATATTTATGACTTTTTATTACTTTATGGGTGCATGCTTGACTTATTGTGCTGATCAGGAATCCAAAAGTCCAGTGTTAAAACTCTCTCAGTGTAGGCTTAAACAAACAAGGGGTACAGGAGTTTCCCAGGTGAAGAAATTCTGCTAAAAAAAAATATGCTTTTGCAACAAAAAAAAGCCAGGTATTGTTCCAATAAAGGTTTTTTTTAATTTATTTCAATACATAAAGTTTATTTTTTATCATTATTTCAGGAAATTAGAGTTGGGCACAAACATCAGACCAAAACAGGCAAAGACACAGAGACATGCAGGCCCACAATCAGAAAAGGGTTGTGAGTGACAGAGGACGAGGACAAAAGACACAAAGACAAACAACAGTAGACAGACGGCAAGCTGCTGGATGCTGATTACTTTTAATAATTGATAAGGACCATACAACCCCTCAGATGATCAAACTGTCATGGCTGCCAAGGGTCCTGTGGTGTGTCACTGATCCGTGGCTGAAATCCACCACCACAGGGCTCATTAGAGCAGCTTTCCGCTCATATACCTACAAGCATTCTGCTACTTGCAGTAAGATAAGATGACAAAACAACAAATAAGTGCCAATAAATGTGCATTTGACACCCTCAGCACAGCCTCGGTGTGTGCTGATCTAATTTTGAATGACAATGTGCGACCCAAATGGAAAAACGCAAAGAGGGGCACAACATGAGCAGAAACTTTGGTTCCTGGATTGGACTGTGACAAAACACCCCCTCTAGTCAGAGATTCATGACTTGTGTTGTTTCATTAAATGTCTCTAAATTTCTCTGCATTTCAGCATAACAATCCGGTCAAAAGTGGAACACAGTTTCAGTTGCTGTGTCAAAACTCCAAATTTCAAACTACTTGTTCAGCTTTTGATCCGATCAGCATGTCACACACATGGAAACAACAGGACAGACCCAAACATGTCACAGGAAGATCAGTGAGCACACAGACAAACACATAACAGGATTCTGCCTATGCAATGAAAAAAAAATCTCGTGTCAACAGAAATGTGAATGGATTGCAACATGTGTTTTCCAGCATCGTCTTGTACAAATAGGCCAGCCTGCAGTAGTTACTGGGCAAGCATGACACGATGGTGGTGAAAAACAACGACCAACCAAACAATATCTCCTCCCAACCTGGAAGCAAAACAAGGGATGCAGACTTATATCAGCTTTTCGTTGCTATCAGACAACGTTCAGCCTGTTAGCTAAAAGGGAAACATCAGCCTGTGGTGGTGGCGGATACTTATCTGATGTTAAATCACTAGATATGTTGTCATCATGGCCCTGAGGCTTTCAAAAGACACATCCTTTGAAAGCCTCAGGGCTGGCACGTCAGCATGCACTTGCATGGTATGTTAGCAGGAGTTTTAACCCCCCCATATTCATCCAGGACCACCACAAACAGGACAGAGAGCACTGCGCCCCATTTGAGGCAACTGGAGGTCTAAGATCTTGACCAAATACTCCTCCATACTTTGCCTGGGATCATAACATCACCAGATACATTGGGATATGATCTTTTATGGGCATAAAAAAAATGTTCAGCTACTAAGAAGTCATTAGTTTGTTACGTTTTTGTATGTTTGTTTGGTTTAAGTTCCATTAGTTTCCACTACAAACGAAACAATATCTTAATTCATTCAAAAACATCAGCCAATGTACTGACTTTTTAACATTAGTGTTGGTCCATATCACTTCATCCTTCACCAAAGTAGCAGAAGATAGACACGGAAACCAAAAAAAGTAAAGATTTCAGAGAAAAGTCAGAAAAGCTATATATTCTCTTCTGCGCCGATGACCTGATGGTGAGTTTTTGCTCCAAAAGCAAAAAGCTTGAAGTGAGGTTTTTTTGATGGATAATTTCAAACACTGGTTGAATAAGATTTGTGCGTTTGAGGCATTTTGGGGAAGTTTTACTTAATGGTACTTGAGCCTTGCAAACTCTCCAGAAACAAAACCCAGCAAGATTGACACCCTCAGCAAACGGTGAAGAAACAGCACAAATAGCACAAGAGATCTTTTGAAATGATCCTGATCCGAGCGCCCCCTCTCACTTGGCCTTACGTCCTCTTCCATCTCTTGGAACAGCAATGTGGTCAGATATCTGGGGGCTTGTCAGCTGATTTAAACTCAATTTGGGCAAGTGTCTTAGACTGGGAAGGGGGCTCTATGGCTAAGAGGATTACCCAGAATTCCCCAACGAGGTGCTCTCTCACCCCATGCCAACTCTTTTCATCCGTCCGTCCATCCATCCTTTCTTTCCCTCCCTTATTCTTCCATCTATCAGTGTTTGCTTATCTTTGTCCGATTTCCTCTCTTCAACACTGTCAAGAAGACCACATTGTCCCTCGGCCACATTCTTTCCCTTCCCATCCCCACCCCCCCGTAGTCTCTTTCTTTTACTGCCTTGCACCCCCTAAGGATTAAAACATTATTTCACATGCATATCATATCTGATCCTTTATCACCGTCGGTCAAAACCTTAACTCATTGACTGCCAGCCATTTTCAGAACAGAGAGTCGCTCACTGCCAGAGTTTTTTGAGAATTTTGACTGATTTTTCAAGAGCCACAGAATAGTTTGTGCTATGACTATGTAAACACCGGACACACCAAAAGAAAGAGTAGACTCTCTTCTTTCATCAGGAAAAAAGATTTTGTTTCTACCTTATTCCGTTCTTCTTCGACGTGCGTCTCACCGGCGCCATTTCTCTCATAGCGAACCATTGCGTTTGTTTTTATTTGCTTACAATCTATGCTAATCTCTCATCAAAAGTGGCACAGCTACCTAGAGGGTAAATTTGTTACTACATACTCTGTCTAGAAGCCGATATTTACGGAAAAACTTTCGCCGATCGTCCCCCAAGCCACTCGCATTGAAAAACATAAAAGACGTCTATAGACGTCTTTGGCAGTCAGCGGTTGGATTTGAAAAGACGTCTATAGACGTCTTTGGCAGCGAATGAGTTAACGGTCAACGGAAGTTTAACATTGTACTATAAATATATAAATAAAAGTTTAAAAATTAGGTGACCTCTACTGAATAATTCAGCTTCACTCTTAATACACATTAGCGTTGCAATGATAAACAGGGGGGGGGGGGACTTGATGACAAGGATGTGGGAGTTCACATGAGGAAACCAGAGTGTGCTGTTATCACTCCCATGGGGGAGGCTTTCTTCTGACCCCAGAACCAGGAAGTGAAGTAAAACTCTTGTCTATGAGGTGTCAAAGTCCAATGAACGCACCATATTGAGATGGAAATGAGGGCGCATGGTGGGGGTTGGGGACGACACTCCACTCCCTGGGGAATTCCTATGGGGGTGTAGTATGGAAAGGGGTTACTCCACACATTAGTTGCTGTCAAAGAGAGGGGATAAACGAGGCCATTAAGGCCTGCTGTCCTGGGAGTACGGTGGGTGGGCAGGCGGGATAAGGTGGAGAGGGAGGAGCAAGGGGGGGTTCAATAGCTGTTGACTAGGCTACCCCACAACAACCTGTCAGAATGCCCCCTCCTTCTGCAGTCCAATGCTGGCAAGTGCAGGCATGAACTACCCGTGTGTAAAGGCTGTGCTGGAAAACGTGTGCGGTCCATATTTGTGTGGCCTATTTCTTCTCCTCGGAACATGTGAGGTTTCTCTTTTGTGCGGTTGATTTTTGTTTTTTTTGTTAAAGAATTTAGGATCGCACGTCCAAGTCACCAAAAACTAGTCCTTGCTGACGTGTGCTGATTTCTAGTCACTCAGAAAATCTGATGATGTGGAGGGGGAAAAAAAAGAAAAAAAAACATTTGACCAACCCTTTTCTGCTCAGGATTTCTTTAAACATACATGTTGGGAAATCTTTTACAGGACCCTGCTTTAAGCCCTGAATATTGTCAAGACTGCTGCTGGAGGCACTTAAACATCGTTTGGATGAAATATTTCTTAGGTAACGGCGAATAAATACGATGCTCATTTCAAAATACCATCAGAAAACAGCAGTGGTGAAATGTTCTGGTACTTCATCTCAAGCAGGGCCCTGTTCTGAAGCAGCTGAGCCAGGCAGCAGCGCAACACACCATCTTGTTCCATGCAATATTAAGAGCACACATATGTCGCCTCCGCTTTCATTTAGAGGCAAAGCAAAAACAGGGTTAATCTGGGAGTATTTCTGACCCAGATATAATGGTAGACCTGGAGAGGGAACGCCATCCCTTCTCTTCAGGAGAATGGCACCATGTGTAAAGCTCAAACTTTGAAGTTGTGGACCTTCTGGGGTCACTTCAACATGGTGACATGTTGGCTGGTCTGACTCCTGAGCCCTGACGGCCACGTAAAGAGGCAGCAGAGGCTGAGACCGAGCTCAGCGTGCCTGGATCGGATCTGTGCACACGCAGTTGTGGAAGCACCTGTTGTGCCACCCTGGACCTGCGGCTTTTGTTCCCCTTCGGCTTTTTTTCTGCCCTCGTCTGAGAGTCAGAGAGCGCCCCGGGAGTTCATAGACGGTTTGGTAGCTCGGACCCGTGAGGTCAAAGACCCCTCACGTTTTGTCCACCGGCTAAAGACAACAAACCCCATCGCTCTTCCCCGTCCAGAAGAGTTGGTGACAGCGAGAAAGCACAAAGGCGAAAGAAATAAGAAGCGACTTGAAAGCAGAGAAACGTGCCACCTACCTGTCCCATGTTCCTATAGCCATATTTTTCCGCTATCCGGTCGGCCACCTCGGGTCCTCCGGCTATCCTGACTGCCCAGTGGTTGGTGTAAATCCGAGCTTTGCACGGCGAGGACGCAAAGCCAAGACTAAGCGCCAGGACGCAGAGCAAGCTTCTTCTCCAAGCGGCGTTGTGGACCATCTTCCCCCACTTTTAACCAGACTTTTCTCCTCCTCAGCCGACCGGGCAAACAACCAAACTTCTCTTCTCTCCCAGCAAGAGTCTCATAGAAACACAAATACCCGGGCAAAAAATTTAAAAAATGTAAAAGAAAAGAAAAAAAACACAGAGGGGGGGAAGAGAGGGACAGAGAGGGGAAGAATAAAGCCCCCGAAGAGGAAAAATACACCTTATCTCCAAACCTCAGCTTTCCACATGGGAGAGTTGGAAGTTCGTGTGTCCTCTCTCTGCTCCTCTCTCCCTCTTTTCTCCACGGAGGTCGAGAAGGAAATGTGCGTGTCCGCGAGCTGTGCGTAGTCGCGCGCGAGTTGGTGTTCGTTCGCGTGCGTGCGCGCGCGCAGGGCTCCTCAAAGCTGAATTCTCTTCTCCACCGACAAACTCGGATGTTGGTCGTTCAGCTCATCGGGCTTTCATGTGGCGAAATGGCTACAGCGCCTCCCCACAAATAACTAGCTGACACTCCGGAGAGTAGAAACAACTAAAGCCGCGGGGTTTCCCTGCCGAGCTCCGCCGGGTCTTAAAGACACCCTGTTTGGTTCCGCCGCTCACGCGCCAGGCCGCCACGGCTCAGGGAGGGCTCGAACCCGGGGCCACAGAGCCCCACGGGGGCCAGCTTCGAGGTCTTTAAAAAGTGAATTAGAAATTATTCACTCCAGAGCTGATTGGGAGTTACTTACCTGAATATATGTTTAGGCTAAAAATGCCGATTTATTTTTTTTGCTGTCAACTTGAAAGACACAGTGACCCATGGAATGAATAAGAAACATTCAGTGCTCATGTGTCAAATGCCCCCCCATCCCTTCCAGTCAAGGAGCAAGGCAGCCAGACTGAACCAGACACAACCACAACCATGCAAACTTGATTTGTGGATATTCGGTGTGGGTTTGCCCAGCAGATGCTTTTCATCACTCCATTCCTATTTCATGGTTGTTTTTCTCTACGAGTCATCTCGAGCTGGTTTGATCCCATTTTGGATCAGCTGACTCCCGTGTTGCGTTTCCCATCTCATTTTGGCATGTGTTGCATCTCACTGTGGCCATATTGTCACTGTGTGGTCACCCTTTGTTCTTTTAGTGCCTCCATTGGGTTGCTTTTATGTCCCTTCCTTGACAATGGTTTTCGTTTCAGCAATAAACACTTGAGGGCCAACCAAATCTAGGGCATATTCACTTATCTGTCCATATATACAGCTGACAGGCTCATGTCTATGTTTATATTACCACATTGTATCATATATAAAAAGTTACAGTATCATCAATCATGATACCTTTTTTAAAAATCAATCACAAAATATCACTGACAAAATATCTGACAGAATAGAAACAATACACGATTTCCTGAACGTCTTAAGATGTAAAAGTAAAACCTTTCCAAGTTTTGAGGAATGACAGAAACATGTAAACACACAAAAAAAGTTCCTGCAAACCAAAACACCAGTGACAAATCTTTACTTTTCTTTTTTTAAATTATTATTACATGCATTACATTTCAGATACTAGTGCCCTGGCTGTTGAATGCAACCCTTGTCAGTCTGTTGGGCAATATTGACACAGACATACCAGTGTAAACTATGCATAAACTGTGACCTCTTCCTCAGTCATCATCCCCAGAAACCAGCAATGATATTAATGAAAATGAAAAACTTTTTTAAAAACTATTTTAATGGTATTTTCTCTAAAACAATAACCTCCTTTAGTACTATTAATTGAATCTTTTTTTTCTTTTCCGGTTATAATTAACGTTTTACTGTGTGAACCACTTATGAGAGATGATCTGAATAACAGGAATTTTTTTTTTCTGAAGGGGGTTTTTCCTCCCGCGCATTAGCAGAGCTCAGGTGTGCTGATGAGCAGCGTACTGTAACGGATAACCGAATGTCTGGGCGACACAGCAACAACTGACGGTTAAACAGTCTGCCCTTTATGCTGGCTTTGCTGCATATTTCCCCCTAATCAGTGCAGCTCTAGATGTCATGGCCCCCCACTGCAGCCCAGGTCACAGCTGACTAAATGCTGTCATTATGGAATGCGTCTGGTTTGATGCGCCGCTGAGGCTTTCATTCAAGGCTTTTGTTGATTGATGGCTTTTTGTTTTGCAGCAATTTTCCGGGGATGTCTCCGTACAGCAAAAACTCTGTTTTGCATGGGACACAAGTGAAAATCAGCATAATTGCACTAATTGCAGACAGTTTCTTGCTGAATGGACCCGCTGTCACTTTTCACAACAAGCAGGAGGATAAGAGCATCTCATGGTTCCCCAAACGGAGATGAAAGGGGGCTAAATAAGAGAAGCATCCAGTTCTAGTTCCCCATTCAGCCGGATGGAGGGGTTTGTAATTTAAAGACAAAAAAAAGGGGAAAGAAGACAAAACACAGCAGAAATGTATTTTAGTATGAAATCAAGCACCCAGATCACGAGGCGGCCTTCATCGCCAGGGCCCCCGGTTTCCATTCAGGTCTTAGCTGTTGCGATATCCTGTGTGACAGCTCCACAGCTTCCCGTGTTTCTCAAGGGAGTGAACCGAGTGAACCCCAACAAAACGTCTTTGTCAACATCTGAGAACAGAGTGGTCACAAGTGTCAACAAACACTGAGGGGCATTCCTGTCAGCATTCCTGTGCCTCTTCACAGAAATAACAGGGTGAATCGTGTTTTTAGGCCAAACAAAGTTTGAGGGAACTTACTACACAGTTACACAACTTTCGTGACACGTTACAATGGAAGGCCCCACAGGGAAAACACAGCCAACCAGCTTCATTCACCAGGGACACGGCTAATTTGTTCATTCAGTTTCAACCCCAGCACTTCCAGAGAGGAACCTCCCACATGATTTTCTTGTTTTATTAAGACAAGTTAGCCACCAAGTGTTTGAAGTCTGCCTGGGATTGCTTATGAGCACCTCTATCATTTCGTTCCGTCTCTGTCAGGGCCCCCCCAGTTCCTCTCTTCTTTCTTTATGCTTTGTTTTTGGGACAAACATGGCCCCCCATGCTCTTTTGACCTTATTTTACTCTTCTTTCTTTCTGTTATATACCTTACTGCACCTCCATTTTTTTGTTTGTTATCTAAAGACCCACCACTCTGGTATCTGTGTCTTTGTGGGTGGCCTCAAAGGAAAGCTTGGGTTGGCCTTTCAACTTCACTTTGACCTTCGACCATGTTGCTGTTGGTTCTGCACTTAATCAACAAAAGCACCTGCCACTCACTGACTTTCTGTCCTCCCTGTTCATCATCGTCATCATCATCACCTTCCATAAGGCATCCCTCTCCTCTTCCTCCTCTTTGTCAGCCACATTCCAGAGTTATACAGGCATTTCTGGATGTTCACACACTCCACACAGAGCGGGGACAAAGAAAAGGAGCCACTGAGAGTGCACAACAGTCAAATGAAACATTGTTGCTGTGAATTCAAAAGTCCAGTCAATTCCAGTTTTCCTGGAATTCAGGGCTATGGGCCACCACATAAATTACAGACAATAACCATATGAGTGCTACAAATAAAGTAATAGTTTATTCAATCTAATCATATCATTGGGCATGAGCACCTAGGAGACTCCTCGTTTCTTGTTTTGTTTCACATCATATTGAGCTCAGTGTTATTTGAGTAACCATTTTGTCTCACAAGCAGTGAGATCCATATTTAAAAACTTACTAGACTAATTGAAATAGTTATGTAATCGCAAATAATTTTTATAAAAATGATTACATCATGTAGATTCCTGTAAAAACAGACCAACTTGGCCTGTGCTCCTTTGTCAGAAGGTTGGGGATCCAGTTACACACACCCCCAGCAGCAGTTATACACTGCTATCTGGTGGTGACTGGTAAGACTACACGACAGACCACATGAGTAGAAAACCAGAATGTTGGCGTTTGAGTTGAATTATAAACATATGTATAACCTGATGGACTCAGTCCTGCCTAAATCCTGTCCGTTTTTCAGCACTGTGTAATTACATATTTGTAACTCATCTTAATGGTGCAGTTTGTTCAGTCTTAGGAATGTCTGGCTAGTAGACCGTGAACATTCATTGTTCTGCACCACTTCCAGTGCTCCATCTTCCATTGTGACAAATGAGGCCATGAAATTAAAAACAGAGGATGACCTCATAGTTTAACCTACAAAAAAAAAGCTTTGTGTTAACTCCTCTTTTTGCTTTTGTTCTGTATGGCATATTCTTCCTCATTGGATGAGAATGTATGAGGACTCCCTGACAAACATCATCTCCTGTTAAAGCTTCAACAACTACTGGCTCATGTCAGAATGGGACCAGTGAATTCACACCAACCCATTTAAGGTCAGGTCTTTGTTGCTTGCCCCTGAAGTGAGTTTTGATTCCAAGTAACATGTTTAATAGGTGGTGTCTGTTGACAGGTCCTCTGACGAGTCACTTATTCATGTTAGGCCACTGCGGTGGAGCACTTGGAAAAAATAAGTTTAATCCAATTTCAGCTAATTACATTTTTCTGAAGAACAGATTTATTTCACACCTCACCAAAGCTAAAAATCTGAAAAGAAATTGGTCTCCTACAATTCTCAAGGACACTCCTAAATATCACCTCACTAAATTACAGCAAGTAGACTGATGGATCAATACTCTATTGACCTCCACCCACCCAGAGTAGAAAAAACAAGAATTATGGATACATATTTACCAAAGGAAGTCCTTTTCATTCTAAAAAAAAAGTTTTTGGCCATGAAGCCACTGACCAACCATGATAAACACCAACATATTTTGCTTGATATGGTATCAAAGACTGCTAAAATTATAAATGAAGATACTTTTTAACTTACCATTTATCAGGACTTAGGCTACAAATAACCTGAGAATGATTGATAGATTTGATATTCAAACAAAACACAGATCACCATTCCAACTGCTCAGAACTTTATTTCGGGAGAAATGAGGGTTAAAATTAAATTAAAATATAAAATTTAGATGGGCAGGTCTATCTTTAAAAGGGGAAGGTATTGACACAGGGAGGAGTCAGCTTCCAGAGAGACAGAGTGGCCAGAGGGGAAGCTGCAAAAAAAGGGTTAATGGGGATGAGCTTGGCCATTGAGGAAGTCGATGTATAAAAAGAAAATAAAAAGGAGACAGATGCAGTTAGTCATTATAAACCCCACCCCCATCTGAAGTGTCCTCATATGCAATCAGTGCTGCTGCGCTCTCCTTTTCCTTTTTTCTAGTTTCTTCCAGAAGGGTCTGATGATTTATCCTCTTCACTCCATTTCATCATTGTAATCTCATTCTGTTTCAACGTAACATTTTTTCCTGCAGTTTTGAAAAAAGTAAACAAAAGTCCTTCAAAAATAAAATGCAGCAACCACATTTCATGTTCTACTATTACATATACAGTATATATATATATTTATATATATAAATACATACATAAATATCTTACATGTACAACCAATTTTGAAAAGAGGGGGAGGGAGAGAACCCAAAAGACTTATGAGGACATGGGAGGTGGGGGGAGCGAGGTTGCCCATTGACAAGATAGTGTCTGTTTGCGATTTTGTTTTAGCTCTACACACGCATACAGCCTTTTGGGGGAGGTGGGGTGGGGCTGGGGAGCATTCCTCAATTTGCCCAGTATGGTGAGCTGCCGTAGCTGGACTTGCTGCCTTGGGTTTTCTGCTGCATACCGCTGGACTGACTGCGCTGACCAGGCCCACCCTGCGAAGAAGTACACATCCATACAGCAGATGGTTATGGGAAATGCATAATTATAAGTGTGTTAAAAGACTTGAATGTAGAAAAGAAAAAAGAATCACATTTCAAATTAAAAGCAAAAATTGTTAAGAAAAAGTATGAACTATTTTTCACCTACAACTGGTGTAAAACAAATTCTTCCAACAATACAAAGTTTTTGAGGGTGTTTATCGGTTTGTTTCTACCTGTCCATCCTGAGTGAGATGATGGTGCAGCAGCTGGGAGTGCGGCTGTTGGTGTGGAGGCAAGATGTGCAGGAAAGGAGCAGGCGCATAGCCAGGTGCACCTCCAGGGTTCAGGGGTCCTGTTCCTCCCAGTGCTGAGGGAAGGCTGAAGGGAGGTGGGGTCCCTGTGTGGAAGCCCTGTTTGTCAAAAGACTGAGGAGACCAAAAAGCAGGAGAGAGTAATTAGCACATATAGTGGATTTTACTAAAAATACATCTTTATTTTTTCAATATTTTATGTAAACACATTTATTTACCCTCAATGAAAACATCAGTTGGCAACAGCCACCATGAAAATAAAAAACTTCTAAAACAATAAATCACCTGAGTTTTGCTGTAGATAGAACCTCCCATATCAGGTACTCCACCACTGGTTCCCGTTCCTGACAATCCTGGGGCTGAGAGGAGAATGAAGAGTGTAAAAAGTTGGAGGGGACAGGTGAAATTAATGGGGATTAACCACTAACAGCCTGAACCTGACAGCTTATTCATTAACATATTTTTCCAGTGTTGGTAGGATGGGCATATAAACTGAGGGGGTGTGGAGACATTTTCACCATGTTTTCACCATCATTTGGCATATGATGCTCCATACCAGCATGGACGAAAATAACACACCATGGGGCTATCCTACCCACTTTGTGCATTGATGACAGGATGCACCTGTTTTGTGTGTACCTTTTCCAGGGCCGCTGCCCGCTGACTTGGCCTGTGATTGGGCTGACCCTCCATACCCTGCTTTATTGTAGTCCCCACCATGGGCTTGAGACAGGTCATCAAAGGCTGAAGGAGAGGCAAGAGTGCAGAAAAGAATTGGGGGGAATTAGTAGTTAGGTAACAACGAGCCAGCTATGCAAGCAGGAAAAACAAAACAAAAAAAAACCCTCACATCTAAAACTCAAACCAAATTAAACATGAATCAGAGCTTCTTCTTTTCAAAGTTAAATAATTTAAGGCAAGATTCACATAGTTGGTAATAAGTTCAATGAACACATCATCTAAATTAAGAACTAGCTTATGGTTAATTTTAAATAAGTCTGAGGAGGTTGTATTATGTTAACAATTTGAAAAACAAGAACAGTCAGAGCCATCATTTAGTCCTGGCTATACCTGTTCCATATGTGTGCTGTCCGTAACTGGGCTGATGCTGTTGGTGGTACTGATTGGAGGGGTTGGCCAGGCCCACTGTAGGCTGCTTGGCTGAGGCTGGAGGCACAAAGACTGTGGGACCATACTGGAAGGCTGAGGGAACCCCAGGCATGCCAGCATAGTATGGCAGACCTGTGAGGTGGTGGATAGAAATCAAAATAAATTAAAAAAAGACAAATTACACAATGAAAGCAGTTTAGATTTTTTTTAAATACGTTTTTAAAAAAATTTGCAAGAATTGATCAAATCTGTCAACACAGACAAGTGTGGTCTAATCCATGTTTTACCAATCATGTAAAACAAAACTTTTATTTAACTTTTTTTATCCCCAAGCTAAGCCTGAGGCTTCTAACAAACAATAACATTGCCTCCATATTTAAGAGCTAAAACAGATCTAAGCCCAGAGGAGCCCAGGCAGTAAATTTAAATTGGCAGAAAAACAATAGACATTGATGTCATTTAGCACAAACCCTGCTTTTCCTTACCCGTGTATCCATAGCCGGGGGGTAGAGGGGGGTTGAGGAAGGCCTGGTTCTGTGTCTGTTGACCCTGGTTCTGACCCTGGCCTTGCCCTTGTGTACCTGCCTGCTGTGTCTGTTGGGCCTGTGACTGCACACCGGTTGAGGACAGGCTGGTTGAGGGAGCTGGGGATGAAGAGTCATTCCTGCCAAACTTTGTAGCCTCACCTGAACAGACAAATTAGAGGTAAAATGAGGTGACACGGGTTATTGCAAAGATTTAGAAAAGGTTTAGAACTAATAAGGTGAAAGTTGTAAAATATGCCAAAGGGGCCACCAAATAAAAGTGGAACACCTCAGTATAAGTGTTTTTTTTTTTCATAAATTGAAAGAAAAAAATGAATATATAACAATGAGATAGTTGAACTACTTAAGTGTAAATGAGATTCAACATCAGCTCAAACAAAGCACAAAATAAAAAATATGAATGTATTCACCAGAATAAGGGTTATTTGCCAGGCCATCTCTTCCAGGTATAGGAGCTGTAGCACCAGGGAATGTTACACCATAGTAGTCCTGTTTAGAAAGAGACAATTAAAACAGTTTTTCCTGTACCGCCGGCTTGCTTTTAATTAATCTGCCAAAAACTGTTCCCAAAGCTCATTGTACGTTTCAGCTAGTTAGAGACCAAACTGACCAATTGGCATGCATCTACAAACAAGACACTCACCAAAGGAAGCCGAGATTGCAGCATTTGCAATTCTTCATATCCATAAATCTGCTATTGAAGGAAAAGGGGAGCAGGTTCATTATCCAACAAAATGCTTGATTCTTTAATGAATCTCAGTGAGTTTGAAAACAAATCGTAGTCATGTAATATGCTTTTAACACAACATTATTAAAGACAAACAAACTAACAGAAAACACCGGAGTGTAAATTAACAATCCTGAAAGCATGTCTTTACCGGGTAAGCAGGGAGCAAGCCACCAGGACCCATAATGTACTGGTTGGCTAGGAGAGGTGGTACTCCTTGCGCCAAGTTAGGAGGAGCTTTACCTGTGGACAAATAGAAATAGGGTTAACCTACTGCTGACCTTTAAAATAATGATAATCAGTTATGTACTGAGATAGTCATTATTTAAGGAATCCCCTTAAAGTTCAGTTCTGCATCCAGGTAATCATGACTATACCAGAGGTGGCGGTGAGCAGAGGTGCCGTGCGGGTGCCTGCAACAGAGGGGGTGGTGTTTGTGCCGTTTGAAATTAGTCCAGGTGCTCCGGATTGGTGCAGGCCATTTGTAGATGAGCTATTAAGAGTTGGGGGGGCGCTGGGATTGACAACCTGACTGGTTGACGATGATGATGAAAAGGCATTGAGGTTGGTGCTGCTCTCCTCAGTTATCTTATGAGAAAAAACATAAGAAACCACAGATTTCGTCAAAAATGTTTACAAAACATTCTGCCTTAACTTAACTATACAATGATGTGCAAAAATGTGATCGGAGGATGATGTCAAAATCTTTTTGCTGACTATGCAAAAACTCACTGTGAGGGAGGAGCTTGTGGCAAGAGCAGATCCAGCTGGCTGAGTGCTGCTCACATGACTGCAAAGACAGGAAAATAATAAATCCATTTTAATATGAGGAAGCCACGACTTTAGCAAAAAGGTGAGAATCTGAACATCTGAACATTACTTCCACATAACAGTATTACAAAACACTCATCTGTATTTAGAACATTTTAAGATTGAATTTTTCTGCACAGATTCAATATTTAGGCTATGTTCAAACTGCATGTCAAATGTGGCTTGAATCCGATTTTTTGCTCAAAGGTCCCTTTTCTTCCTGACAGGAGAAACAACACAAGTCTATTTCAATTCTGGCCACTTCACTATGTAATATCAAACTAGATATAGGTTATTACATTCATTTTTTTAAAAGTAAAATCTATTAGAAGGATTGAACCAGCTCTTACCTGCTGAGTGAGGTGATGGATGTCGAGTGGGAAGGTGTCACTGCAGGAGAAGGGACGTGGTGGCCTGAACCACTCTCACTCGTCATTACAGGAGACTCAGTTTTTACTGTTCTAGATGATGATGTAGCTGGTTTTAACAAAGACAAAAAAGAGATACTGATTTGATCAAAATTCTTAAATATTCAAGTTACATAATATATGTGGGAGAATGGACTCATGAAGGTAGTTGCTTTCTGTAAGTTTGAACAATTATTCAATTCATTCTTAATTCCATTGAAACACTTTAAAGGGAACAGAAGGTCAAATAACTCACTTTCCTGTGTGCTCTGTGTCTTCATGCTGCCATAGCCATTCTGTAAAAAAAGAAATGTTCACAGTCTCACACTCAATTTTAACGTCAATAATTATCTTAGTTTCAATTGCTCCAATGGTTCCCTTTTGTTTGGAGTTTAAAGTGTACAGACAGAAAAGGTTTGTCCTCACCGTCAGAGAGGCGTTAGCAGCTGATGGAACATCTTTGCTCTGAGGGAAGCCAAGATGAGGCAGAGTTCTGGGGCCACCATTATCCACACGACTGGCTGTTGTTGGGAGATTTGTGGAGGTTGGTGCTGCTGCACTGGGGAGACCAAGGGAGGGGGATGGAGTAGCACTGGGCAAGCCCAAAGACGGTGAAGGGAAACTGGGATCTGCAGCACCTGATGGTAAGCTGCTCATGTGTTCACTGTTCAGAGCAAAAAGAAAAGTATGGGAGGGATGCCGGATTAGAAAAGAACGTTCAAAACAAAAAAGGTAAGGGTTTGTCCACATTTTTCTTTTTTGTTTGAAGGGGAGTTCAGGCAAGACCACAGCTGGCTAACAAATAATTTAACATTAGGCATTTTTAAAGCGGGGAAATCTTGGTATGCATTCTTGATGTAGTCTCGTGGGTTGAACAGAATGGAAAATACAAAAGATAACATCCATTCATCACATTTTTCCTGTACATTCTCACTCATAACTGGAATAGCAGGAAATCACGGTGCATAATGGCTACCACGGTTCAGCTGACCACTCTCTCCCCTATTTTTCTTGAAAACGCAGTCTATTTAATGTATTCTTATTTATGACCTGATTTTTTCTCTTTCCCCTTATAAACTGCTTTCCCCGAATAATAAAAGCTTCTTTTTTTTTATACAGAACAACAACTTTTCAGAAGAGGAACATTTTCTGTTGTCAAACATGACAGTCACTTCATGGAGTAATATTTAAATTCATACCCATATTTCTACATAAAATAAGAAGTAACAAACTAGTCACATGTCTGCTCTAAATGTCTCAGAAGGGCTTGATTCCCAAAACCTGTACCTCAGAAATTTCAGAACACACACATACCTCACTGCTCCTGGCTTGGAGTATTTGCTGCTCTGTGATGGTTGTGTGGGAACAGCTGGAGGAACAGACATAATTGCAGGTGCATGTTCCCTGGTAGACTCGGGTTGAGACATGTCAACTGTTCCACTTCCTGCCTCAGACCCAAAGTCGAGAGCTCCAAACTGAACATTGAGACCTGATACATCTGCTGAGCCTGGCATTTCCACAGCTGATGATGGAATCTATGGCAGAAACATGGCTATGTTATCACACAAGCTGAGAAGAAAAACAATTGCCTTTCATATTATCACTTATTTCACTAATAATAGTGCTCTTTAACCATTTCAGCTTGGACCTTATTACATACTTTGGACTATGCAAAAGCTCTTAACATCACCAGAATATACCTTTGATGGAGGAGGTGCTCTGCGTCTCTGTGTCTTTATCTGCCGCTGAGGAGGCTCAGCTATTGGAGACTCCAGGCCTGACAACTTGCTGATAGGAGAAGCTCCATCTCCAACAGAAGCAAAGGACTCATGGCCTAAAATGTAAAGAAACCAGTGTAACTAAAGTCACAGCACTAGGATCTAACAACTTTAACTCAGTCCTGATTTGAAGCCCAACCTGGTGGGGTGGGGGCCTGAGCTGCATGCGACTGAGATAATCCCAGAGGTTCTGTGGAGGGGAGGTTGGAGGACTGTTGCTGCCTCTGAGCCAGCTGGCTGAGCACTGCCGATGGTTCTGGCTGAAGCTTGATTTCCACTAAGGAAAATAGAAAAAATAATTAGAATCAATACATTTTCCTTTTGAGAGTGAATAGATGTGTTAAACATTTTGGCCTTGACTTGTTGGAGATAATCTTACCGTGTTGGGTTGTAACTGGGCCATTCTCAACTCTCTGTGGCTTGGTGTCAGCAGAGGCTGAGGGAGCAGGAGCTGGACTTTGCATTTGAGCTGACCCTGCATCTTTGGAAACACTAGTGCTGCTGGTGGTTGCCAACATCTGACTTGCTCTTTGACCAAGTCGCGGCCCGTTGAGTTGCTCTGATGTCCGAATGTCAGGTGCTGGTGTCTGCTTTGGTGCATTCAAGGAACCAGAACCAATGACTGAGGACTGGGAGCACAACAAAGGCAAAAGAAACTGTGAACAACGATGAATCATCAGCGTCATGCATTAAATGCAAGTCCTTTTTGTGAATTAAAGTATGCATGAGGCTGTGAATACCAGTGCAGCATGTGCATAGGTGGTGCTAGCAGAGGCGGCATGGGCGTAGGTGTTGGCCGTGGCATGTGCGTAGCTGTGTGTTGCAGTGCGTCCATTGTGGTGGGAATTTGTGAACACTAGGCTTTGGCCTAAATCCTCAGCAGAGGGACCATCGACTATCCCTCCCAGGTCAGAATCCACAGAACGTCCAGTCTTTGGCAGTAGGCTAGCCAGGTCCACACTGAAGAAATTACGTTTCAGGTTGAATAAAATGTGATTCTTAAGAATGTATCCTATTGACTACATTTTTAGTAAATCTTCACTGAAGATGGCTTACTTATGTCCAGGTGCTATGTGGTTTGATGGAGCAGAAGAGGCAGTGAATACTTTGGTCTCAGACAACTGTGAAATAACAGCAAACAAAGTAATCTAATATTAGTATATATTCTGTTATATTACACAACTTACAAGACTGTAAAAATAACTTCTCCATTTTAATGAAGTCTTCTGTAACAGGGAAAACCACTACATAGTTAAAATCAAATCAATAAATAATATTTATGTGGATTCGAATAGCACTGCAAATTTCGTTGTAACTCAGATGAGCTGCCTTACATCCTCATTCCATTCTTCTGAATTCCAGTCTTCCAGATTGCCTCCCCATGTTCCTAAGAAAACAGAAGCATCCCAGTCAGTACATTAACAAACTGAGATTTACATCTTCACCATTTCAAAGCAAATGTTGGTTTGGTTTAACACATTGCAGCATGGAATTAAAATGTTATGTTACTAAAAAAAATAACTGATACCTATGTTTTAGAAAAATCAAGCTAAATGAGAATCAGGTGCAGGAACTCGTATCAAAATGTTATCTTATTTTCTGTTTAGGCATTTCATTTACCAGTTCCCTCAGCAGTTTCGTTGCCATCCCCTTCCCAACTCTCCTGCCGGGCTCCAGAGTTAGCAGTGTAATCAGCAGGATTGAAGGTGCTGATGGAGGACAGTGGAGTGGACAGCAAGGGAGGTGAAAAAATGTAGAGAAAGTTAGAATTCACTCATAAAACATAGTCCTACATTTTTCCTCCCCACCAGGAGAATCAGAAATGAAATTTTTCCACATGATTGTTTTTCTAGATATGTGCTTGGAATCAACATCACAACCTCCTTAAATGATTTCAGGCATAAGATACATTCTTCTTATTACACATATTCTTACCCCATTCCCTGTGAAGAGAACCTGCTACCACCAGCTGCTCTACCTCTGCCACGAACCCCCACACCTGAAAAAAGAAAGAGAACAGCCACTGCTAATTGATCAAGTATCAAACTTTACTTTAAGGAAACATATGTCATTAATCTGTGACAGGATATGACACAATTTTCTAAAGTATTTTGTAAAAAATAAAGAAAAACAAAAGTTCCTGCTTAAGTGATACACTAGCGTCACTTCTCAAATACAGAGAATTCCTGCCATGAACAGGGAAGTAAAAGCAAAGAAACATTACTTATTCATGTATGTGAGGATTACACGTTATTCTATGTGTGTTGTGTATGTATTCCATAAGTGTTCAGGGCCTCTCAACACGGACAGAAAAATATGTTGCCAGGAATGTCCAAACTTGAAAAATGACATCTGAACCTCTGCTATATAAACATCCTGGATAACAAAGGCCCAACTATCTTTTGACAAGAGTAAAAAGGATAACTCGTTTCAACAGTAATCCCTTTTATAAAAACGATGTGCTAAAATCAAACTTTCCAACCGGAGGCATTTACTAAAACTCAAATATATATTGTAACCCAGTTGTTACCTCTGCCGCGACCCCTACGTCCACGGTCCGCCCCCCTCTCTCCAGGA
This sequence comes from Menidia menidia, assembly GCA_907169785.1. Taxonomy (NCBI): domain Eukaryota; kingdom Metazoa; phylum Chordata; class Actinopteri; order Atheriniformes; family Atherinopsidae; genus Menidia; species Menidia menidia. Next base: position 13,307,386 of record CAJRST010011112.1, on the reverse strand, counting down.
GCCACCTCAAACCCATTTTCCTCTGACCGACCTACAACAGGAAACAAAGCAAGAAGAGAAACTGAAACACAAACCACTACATAGATTTGATTTTAACTATGTAGTGGAACTCAAACTGAAAGTCAAAATCCACAAATAACTGGTTTAACTGGTTAAAAAGCTACTTTCAAATACATACAAAGTCAGGTAATTCATGCGCCTGTTCTCTTTTGTCTTACCTTCACGCCCTCGACTGATTCCTCTACCCTTCCTGGTGGGCCCCCCACGTCCACGGCTGACCTCTCTCTCTCCTCTCTTCTCCCTGGTCTCCTTTATGTCTGAGGGGCCTCCCTCTTTCCCAAGGCTACGCTTCTTTCCGACAGTTTCCCAGGAGTTCTGAAAAGGTAACAAGAAATGAAGTGGGCAGTACAGAATGTGTTTAAATTGCTCTCAAAACATAATAATATACAATGCTTTCATTGTTTCCAAAGCAGAAAAAGGGCAACCATATGACTTTTAAACACAAGTTCAATATATATGAAGATGGGTTGTCTGTGTGCACGCTTACAGTGTCAGAGGTGCTTTCAAGCAGGAAATTTATGGCTCTGTTTACATCTTCGTTGCAGTCATGGAGGGCAACCATGCACTCATCTTGAGTCTTCCCAGTTACCTCAATTAACTGAGCAAACAAGACAGAAGAAAGAGGTATCAACTTCAAACAACAAGTGACATTGTGACTGTCCGTATGTTTTGCAACTCAGAATAAGAGATACTTTAATAAACCCAGAGTGAAATTATTTTTGTTGCACACTCCAGATGTACAACAACAACATGTATATATATATATATATATATACACAGAAATGATAATAGTGATAACTCAAGACATATAATGGTGACCAAGATGGCCTTTTTCAGTGTCTATGATGCACCAACCTGTTTGACCTTGTCCTCAAAGTCGGAATCATTTTTGTCATAGATCACCTGGGCTAAACGAATCTGTTCTGCTGTGGCCTGGTGAAAAGAAGAAGCCTGGTATGAAACAAAATGACAGAAACACATGGTGCCTTGCTGCTTTTGCTCGATTCGGAAATATGCAGCTCCACATTCCATTTGCTCTCAGTTAAACGGAATCTAATACAGTAATAAAAACAATTACCGTACAACCTGAAAATGATATATTGTATCCTTGAGATGTCCAAATAAAAATATTTCACCGTGGACTGATAATACTCCACCTGTATTTGTTTCTGTGTTGTTTGTGTGGTGGTGGTGGGCAGCGGCTTGTCCCGGGTCCCCCGGACTTGATTGCTGACCACTGAAGTCATCATATACAGTATATACAAAACAATGTATGTACAAAATAGAAAAATCTGGAAAAAAAAATGAGAAAAAACAAGCATGAAATTTCAACCTTGTGAGATAGTAACATTATATAATTGTGTCAAAAATGCTGTGATGCACATTGCTTAAGCAGTACACTGAAAATAAGCAGACTAAGACTCACTTTTATATACCATGTAAGACTATAACCCGCATCTGTCGCCCCCACATCCTCGGTTAAATTTAGCCTGCCAAGAGAGGACTGTCCGGGTGTCATCTTACAGCTCTCTCTCTCTCCCTTCCCCACACAAAAACACCGTAACTATGCTCCAGCGTATCTAGCATACTACACAAACACTTTTCCACCCATTTAACTGGAAAAAGTAGCTGCACTGTTTTATTATAAGTATGACCCCAAGTCAACCCCGCTTTATCCTGGACTATACCACATATAGTAACAAGCTGTTATATAAGGACAATAGCTGATACTTGTAAACATACGGTTCAAAATCAGAAACAAAATGATCTCCCAACTGAGTCGATTTTAAGGTCCCTCACATAAAAAACGTCAGTTTGCGTAGCGTGGTACGCGTAAATTGTGACATTTAATATTTTAATACAATGCGTTTATTTAATCCAGTCTCCCTTGACAGCATAATGTTACTTCAAACGATAGCACAATATGTTCTACCGAATTATAAAAAACACAAGGTAACGCTCACTTTAGGTCACCTAGCTCGCGATAGCCGCAGCCTGGCTAACCGCTCGCCTTTGTTCGCGTGCGAGACGAAATAGATCGGAACCGTAAAAATAGTCACATAGAGTAGTAAGACATTAACACGATGCTTTTCACATTAATCAACGATATTATAATATTGTTTGCCATGGTTTGTCCAGAGAAGAGGGTGAAATTAATGTGTGAAGTGCGATGGTATACCTCTTTGTGTAGACAAGAAAAGCTAATGTTAGCATCAAGCTAATAACTGAAACGGACATAACAGCCCCGTGTTCGGTTAACATTCACAGTAGACAACACATGTTTTTTTACATCGGTTAAATTATTCGGAGTTTTTTAAATTGTTGAAATTCAACAAAACACAACAGTTATTAGTTAGTATCTGCCAACTGCCCGGCATGTGAACGGCCCGTCCACATACAATGCAGCACTACTCAGTGTTGATACAGCACTGGCTGGTTAGCGAAATAGTTAGCTAACAAGCAAATCGTGTGAAGGCTGCTCAAGACTCGGACAAAGACCCTCCATAGAAAATGTAAAATATACGACCAGAGTTTTTTTCAGACAACTTTGAAATAGTATTCACTTTTTAAAAAATTCTGAAGGATATCTTTTACCTGCTAACACGCTTCGCTCAGCCAGCAGGCAGCAGCAGATGCTGTCACGTGACCTAGGGCGCCGTTGTTTAACGTTGAGAAGCCTGGGCAGCCAACCAGAACCCACTGATTAAGTCACATGGTGTAAAGCCACACCCTGACGTAAGCGTTCATGTTTGGGAACCTGCGCAATGTTTTTAGTTTGGCAGTCAACAGGTGATTATTTTCTAAAGAGGATTAATGGGGTCTGTGAATAATTTTGGATAAATCAGTTGATTTTGCGATACTTGAAATGAAAAGACAAACAAAGAAAGACTTCTCTGAATCCAATGGCCATTTATGATCGATAATGCCCATTGTTAGAATCAAAGTGGCATATACAACCGTTCCCCTGGAATGCGACTTTTAAACAAAGGGTTACATGAGAACTCAGTTAATATGTTAACTTGTCAATTAAAAATCCTGATCTCACCCAGACAGAGAATGCAAGCAGTTCAGTAGAGAATGACGATCTGGAATTCCTCCAAGAAGAGGACTGCTTCACTGTGACTTTAGTAGCTTTAATTTTTTTTCTTTTTTACATTCAGCTGTGCATTCTGTGAAAAGGTTTAACACGAAGAGTTTAGATTTGCAAAAGCAAAAAACTACACATACAGGTTGGAGCCTGTGTCAATTGCCATTTGAAGAAGAACAAAGATACACCTTGGTCAGGTCATCTCTCCATCAAAGACAAACCGAAGAAACAGCTATACATTCATATGTTTATTTCTTGGATCAAAGTAGAACAAACTGGCTTTTGCATGATGATAGAGGAATCCAGAGTACCTAGAAAGAACTCATGCACACAGTGGGAGAACTTGGAAATAACACACAAAACTTCAAACCGGTAATCCTTTGGCTGTAAGGTGACATGACTAATTACCACACCACTGTGCAGCCAAAATAATGTGATTAAGCAGTTTCAGTTCAAACATAAACCATGCAAAAAATGTAATACGAATCACTTTCCTTAAAATGTGACTCGAAACTGGAAAATACTTTGCAAACATAAAAAAACCTAACAATCTTTTAAGCCTAGCAAAAGAAAAACAGCCTCTTGGTATATAAATATCCGAGCCAGAAGCCAAGTTTCTGCTCAAGCTTTGGCTAGATGTATACCTAAATGTTCATCAGAGCTTGGGGGAGGCTTAAATTTGAACTGAAGACTTATAAGGCCAGTGGGTCACCCCACTGTCAAGACAGAAGACTATGACAAGAAAAAATAAAGAAAAAAACACTCATCAAGTGAAAAGATCAAAATAAACATAACGACAGTAACCCTCTCCATGGGAATCTAGTTACAAGAAAGCTAAAAAATAGCTTAAAAATAAAGCATCCAAGTAAAACAGGCAAAAACTGAAAAGACTGAAGGGAAAGTCCATTTGAGATTGAAAAAGTATAACTTTATATATTCCAGCTAGTATAGTTTAAATGTGTTAACCCGATAAAAATATGTTCTACCAAATTAAATGTGTACCATTGTAAAATCTGTAAATAAGTAATCAAATCCTTAAAGAAAAAGTACAACTCCAAGTCAAAACACATAAGTTAAATACTTACAGCTCAATCGGTAAATACATTAATGCACATTCATTTATAATTTAGATCCTTCCTAACATGTTCTTTTAGCAGAGAGAATACGCTTTGCTAGTAAAATGATTAAAGAAATTGAACAGTAAAAAATATAAAATAGATCATGCTCTGATACTGTAGTTCATATTTCCACTGAAAAGAGAAAGGGATTTTTCATAGCTGCAGCTAAAATTGCAGATATTCTTTAGTTTACTTTATAGTTTAGTTTACATTATAGAGTCATGGCCATTATTTTGTCTTTGCAGTGTGTTCATGGGGTGACGAGGCTTCAGATACGGTTGCAGTTGAGCTTTCATGCTTTGCACACAACTTGCTTTTCTTTCCATGATCTCCGCCAGTTTGTGGACATATTCTTCAAATGCCTATTAGACAGGGAGACAATGAGAAGACATTGGGCCTTTTTGAAAATGTGAAGTTCATTTAAAGAAGTGAAAAGTCTCACATGATGTAAAATTGTGGATCTAATTTAGTCTTACCATGTCATGCTGATGGCAAAGAAGCCTTCCCTCTTTGTGGCATAAAGCTTCCATCTCCTTTAGCTGCTCCAAGTAGGCCTCAGTTATAAAACACCTGGTGTTAAATTGAGGTAAAGTACTATTAATATGTATTAATATTTTTTCCAATTTACATTCAATTACTGTTTTCAGATAATTCACTTACTTGGCATGGTCCAAGTCACACTGGGAAAACAGATGGCCAACCGGAATAATTTCCTGATTGTTACATCTTCCTTGACAATCTATCACTGCAGAATCCTTCGACATTGGTGAAATGTTTGAGTCGCTGGAATAGTTCGAAAGTGTTTCATTCAAGTGACCAGAGGAACATTCTGATTGTTTTGTTGTTATAAAGGATGGAGGTTTTATTCCTTTCTTATTGGCATACTGAGGTATACTGAATAAAGTAGGAGAACCAGAGTTCTTTAAGTGCAGGAGAGAGGGTGAAGAGACTTGACAGTGCACTGAAGGGTGTATATGGGTATTTTGTGGATAAGGATTATTTTTGTTGTCAAGAGGTGGTGTTCCATGTTTTTTCTGGTTGCTCTCTGGATCTTGGTTGGAAGTCAACTTAACCCCAGAGAGAGGAGGTTTGTTGTCACCTGGACAAGATAAACAGCTGTTGAGTTATTTATGAATGCACTGACAAACACATAAAAAGACAGAGCTTGCACTTACCTTTTCTACAGAATTTGCCTTTAATAAACATTTGTTGCTCAGTGTCACTGGCTGTGGAGTAAGAGGTCCCTCTTTGTGGCATTTCAAATGAAGACAGGCATAATTCTTCATCATCATTTCCCACAAATTCCTTCACTGTCTTCTCACATGAGTGATGCTCTTTTCTAGTCTCCCCTTGGTTATCATCTCCCCCAGAAATTTTAACTCCAAAGTGTGAGTTGTCACTGTTGTTCCCTTGGAGAAATGAAGCTGTAGCTGGCTGTTGGTCCACTTGAAGCATAGAAATGCTGAGCGGGTCCATGTTGTAGTCAACAGGGTCCGAGGACGTCTCACGTTGAGGTAGCACAGATCTTTTGACATGAATATCTGGGGGTTTTTGTGTCTGCGTGTAAACAGAATCTTCTTGTTGATCATTAAGGGGCTCAACAGGTAAAGCAGTTAATGGATTGGTCGAAAAGCGTAGCATGTTTTCTCTACGGTTTTCTGAAGACACTGTCTCCGGAGGCTTTTTCAAAGATAAAGGAAGAATTTTGGTATTGCATCCAGAATACTTTAATTCAAGAGAAGTATGACTTGCCTTTGGGGTCAGGAGTGTGTTGGTATATTCAGAGGATGGAGAAAGTGGCCTTTCTGCAGGAGCTCGCTGATGATGCGATCTAAAATTGTTGTGGCTATTATTACCACGGTGGGAAGAATCTAAACTACAGCAGTCAACTTCTTCTCTTTGAGGCATGCTTGTCATTCCATTGTCTTGGAAATTTAAGGCATCCAGTCCCTCTGCGCACATTTGTATTTGCCCCTCTGAATAACTGTTGACAGACAGTTGTGACTTTACAACAGTTGAAGTGGAAGTCGCCGTCCTTTCGTCAGTCTCCATCTTTGTTGTTTTAGTTTGCATGTGTTTCTCACCACCTGGAAAATACATCTGCTCTCTGTTACAATCAACCGTCATAACCTTATTATTATGTGCATCAGAAATATCTCCCAAACTATGAAACAAGTGGGTCGAGAGTGAATGTTGACAGGAGTGCTGAATGGTGGCTATAGAAGCCTGACTGGAAGAAGAGATAGATGGGTTTGTAAAAGATGAGTGGGGAAGGACAGATGAAGATGCTGATACGGGTATAAACTGCTGGAGCTGCTGATGATAGTGTCTAAGATGCCTTCTCCTTTCTTTATCATCACCTCCTTTTGGTTTCTTTACGGCCTTATTTCTGCCCCCATTTCTTTCAGTTTCGTGCCTTGGCTGAATCCATGATGCTTTTTCTCCTCTTCTTTTTTCTAATGAGCACTGCCAGTTTTCCTTTTCGTTGTGGTTGAATCCTGTTTCCCTCTCAGCAAAAGCGAAATGACTCCCAAGTTTTTTTCCCCCTATGTGCAAGGCATCAGTTAGTTGTCCCAACACTGTCACTGCCCTGGTAGTTTTCTCTCTGACACAGGGACGCTGAGTCTTTCCGTGCCTTTCACTTATATTTTTCCCTGCCACTCTTTCATCTTCTGCTTTTCTCTCACAACTACTGTCACTTATTTCTGCCCAACCCCTCGGCAGTGTTAGATGTTCACATCCTGTTAGTCCTCTGCCCCGTGCCTGTGTTTCCTCCTCACTTACGCTGTCCTTGGGTGTTGAACATAGAAATGTTCTCCTTCTGTGTAAACCTGTTGTAGGTGTACTAGGTTCAAAAGCCTGAATTTGCATCCTTAACTTTGGCTTTTCAGGGGTGCCAACATTGCTACTATTATTGCTGCTGTTGGACGCACGAACACTGAGGGAAGCACTATTATTGCCTCCTCTTCTACCTTTTGGTGGTCCTTTTGCCCTCAGCTCCTTCACTCTGTAAAAAATAAGAACAACACAATCCTACATATCACCGAGTTAACAGAAATACAGGTTTAATCATATTAGATAATGTATAGCAGGAGAGGAGGTCTCTCCCTTTAGTGAACGGTACATTACATTTTTCCAGCGACAAGACAAATTCTTCCCATTGTGTCTACTCTTACACACTCTTACCGATCTGCATATCTCAATGTGTTAAGAGTGTGTTCAGTCGCGGGGTGACCAGGAGAGATGTTGGCAATCATGCATGTCATTGAGTCACCAAGAAATGAGTCTTTCAAAACCTTGAATGAATATGAAGTAGTTTAATATGAGACACAGTGCAATGTATCTTTCAAATTTGGTATATTTGCTGCACTTATATTGTTAGCGACCAAAATCATTTTACCTGAGTAAGTTTGCTTTGTCGGAAAGGTGTGTGGGACTCCTCTTTATCAAGAGAACGAATGCATTCTTTAAGCTGAGAGAATAACAAAAGAAAAAACAACTAAAAAAGAAAACTGTGCAATGAAAAAGAACAAATATTCTCAAATCTTTGCTTGGGATCTATGAGCATCTGTGGATGCATCTGTGTAACTCACAGCCAACAGGCTCCGGTTGATCTCAGCTGCCTCCATGCGACTGTGCCTGTTTGGATTTTTCGCATCTGATGCCCTTTCACTTCCTGCCAGGTCCACAAACCACATTCTATATGTACACACACACGCACACACGCACACACACACACACACACACACACACACACACACACACACACACACACACACACACACACATATATATATATTTGTGTGAATTATGAAAGCATTTTTAACAGGAGCACAATGAATACATTTTATTTTCAAGCAGATAGATTAAACTATAAGGAAATCTATAAACTACAGTCTTAAACTATAATTTGAGGAGTATTTTAGTTCAGACCTCCAGGGAGTTCACTGGTCCACTCTTGAAATGATATGTTCACATGATTACTTATTAAGCAAAAGTGATGTTTTGCCTGTTTCAGTGTTCAAGTGTGCCGACACAGTACTGGTTTTATGCTTACTTTAGATCATTTCGCCAAGTATCTTAACTGGTTTTTGACTATCAAAATCACAACAGAGAAAAATAGGTCTTCAGCAGCTTAAACTCACTTTGATTCAATAACTCCAGTGGACACATTGCTACAATGTCCATCCATAACAACTTTGGGACCTCTTGACAGTTAAACCAAAGACAACCTCTTTAGTGAAGGTAATAAAACATTGATGTTTTTTACCTTCCAGCTATCTGCTGGTTAGGGTCTCGAAGCTGAATCTGAAGCAAGGCGTGGGAACGGGAGGAGACTGGATTCACGCAACTCATCCCCTGTGTCCGTTCTGCTGTACCCTTTGATATCACCTTGTATAGGCAAAAACGAATACAGGTGGTTGGAAAGAAAAGAGAGACAAGCGTTACGAGAGAGAGGACTCACCCCACGCTCCGGTGACAGTATAAGTACACAATTTATCATGGATAGACCTGCTGACCTATTATGCTTGTCAAACTAATCTCTTTACCCTTGTCTCATGTCCGTTTATTGTTTAGTTTAATAACACAATGTCAATATTTGTATGATAAATCTAACAAGTAATCTAAATTTCTCCCTTGTGAAAAGGACAATCCACAATTTTTGGAAAAAATTCCTGGTATTAATGTGTCATTAACGCTGTGATGCTAGTCAGACAATTTTTAGAATTGCAAACCTCCAGCAGCAAGCCGATGGAGTCCACTCTGACATGACGCAGACCTGAAATGTGAACCACTTTCTGTCCATCCTCTCTAGCAAATAACCTTTACAGGGAGCAGATGTGAAAAAATCAGAAAAATAAATCAGGCTTTGTTATGATTCTGAACAAGAAGCGCAGAGTCCCTGGTTATTTGGATGCCAGGAAATTGGAATGTAAGCACTCCCATTTATATAGATAAATTCAAATTTCTGGTAGAGTTAAGTTAATAAAGAGATATAATATAAATCTAACTAATGTTGGCTTTAGGTTAACAATGAAGTCAGAAAACAGATTTTTATTTTCAAAGTCCTTCAAATGATCTATTACTAAGCTGTTGTAGCAAAAAAAGAAAAAAAGCACAACCGCAGACCTCTTCCTGTGGTCCAACAGGTCATAAAGATGACCACAGTAGATCTCAAAGAAACTGACATAAACCAGCAGTGGTGGGTGTCTGTGTGTGGTGGACAGGTGAGCAAATATGTCCCGCACTGCCAGGCCATACAGCCCAGGTCTTTCAGGAGATGAACCCAACATTGTGTGCGTCTTTCCTGCACCTGTCTGTCCATATGCAAAGCAGGTGGCCTCACCTCTGTGGATACACAATGCAAACAAAGGTGAACTTGGAACCAGAGATAAAAATGCACAGTTAAAGAGAGCGCACTTAAACTTTCAACTCACTAATTCTGAATTGATCTAATTGTCTGGTAACAACTCCCAAATAACCACCAAATGAGCGCAAACCTACCCACTAAGCATATGTTGCACCAGAGGATATGCTGTTTTTTGATACACCTCTTCATTAGAGCTCTGCTCTGCAAAAACCTGATCATAGTAAAACTTGTGCTGTAAAAGAGTGAGGGACAAAGCACAGTATGCAGAGTATGATTATTCTGATCTGAAAAGGTTATCCCAGCAAAAATGGTCACATTGAATTCTAGTACTCTACCTGTAGTATGTACTGGTTGAGGTCCACAGCCTCTTTGTTTTCGTGAACAATCACACATCGTTCACCTGAAGCCATCACTACATCCTTCTCTCCTCTTCTGCTTTCTGCATGTGTCAGAGGCCTTTTCCTGACACAAACGCTAATCCGTTTAAAGCCCACCTTTCTGGTACGCACACATGCACGAATGAAGAAAAATTCTCGTTTTGAGAAAAACATGTCTTACTTGATGAATAAATGTAAAATATAGAATCATCTCCTCATCTACAATGCCAGGAGACAAATACACACCAGTGCAACTCACCTTTTGTTTGGAGCATGAGAAGAACTTAAGGGCAGTCCATAGTTGTAGCCAGCTGTTCTTTTTGCTTCATAAACAGGTGTGGGTTTATCAATGCCAGTGGAGCAGATTTTCTTCGTGAACTTTCTTCTTGTGTCCTTTTGTCCAAATGATTTTTTGTTAAATGTTTTTGATGTGACTGTTCCTGGACAGAATGTCTCACAGTGTGGTGACAATGCAGTATAAAAGGTGGATGTGCTATTTTTTCCTCTGATGTCGATCTTGTTATTTTGTCCGACATGAAAATCATACAAACTATAAGTTTTATGCACATCTATCTCATAGCTGTTGCTGTCTCTGCCACCATATACACCAGTATCCGCATTTCTGCTGTGACCTGACAGCTGCACCTGAGTAGTGGATCTTTTTTCTTTGACTGGGTTTTCATTTCTGGTATGACTTTCATAAAAATGACCAGTGCCCAAAGGTAGAGTACGTAGCCTCTGATGATCATCAGTGGTTTCATCATTGAAGTTGAGACATCTTCGAACGCATTGTGGTCCAGCAAAACTGGGTACAACTGGACCACAAATAGTAACTCCATCATCATCCCAATCCGCATTCCAGTCTCCTTCTGAACTTTTGGAATGATCCGAACTTCTTCTGACAACATTATGGTCATTACCATCATCATATGCTAGTTTTTTAAGGTCAGATGTTTTGACCAGTTGGACCAAATGGAAAAGGCGGGTCCTTTCCTCCATAGAGTGAATTCCCAGGAGGGGATAGTCTGCCATGTGCAGAACTGAAAGGTGGGCTGCACGGAAAACACCCACCAAAGTAAATCTAAGGAACAGGGAACGATGAGGACAATTACCAAGTCTTACTGGAGAACATCAAGCAAGTTGAGTTTTGACGCTTTTTTTCTGCTTACCTTTCATAGTGATGCTGAAGCCCAACTGCTTTGAGACACTCATACAGACAAACCGTCATTTTCTGTTCTATTTGTCTTTTCCTCTGTTTTGTCCTTTACTTCTCTCCAACTATCTTGGGAGACCTCTAGTCTCTGCATCAGTTGCTCACACAAAAAAAAGACGTGAAGGATATAATTTCACAGCAAATGTGACTCGATGCTGATGTCCCATCATTATGTAGAAAGCATGCCCAGCATACGGAAGCATGTGTCCAGCGATTTCTGTCAGAGAGCAATTGCCTATAGCAATTCACTGCGTCACCACTGTCACTGTGTTCTGTTGATAGTAAGCAAAGCGTCCGACACCAGCAGGATGCTGAAATCTGATACCACAGCTAGATGGAGTCAGGACAGCGCCATGCAGTCGTCACGCATATCTCCACAGTTGCAACATGATAAATATAGCAAACACAGGCAAGCAACAGTTGACTATTACTGTAAACTGGTTAGCAGCTGCAACAGTTATGCTTCTCTCCAAGTCTGTCCAATTCATAGTACCAGACTCACAGATCCCTGAAGCTGAGCCAGAGTACTTAGAGTTAATCCTTGATGGGATATCATTCCCTGCTTCAGTGACTGTTAAATCTGCAAATGTAAAATGTTTATATTACATTCATAGCTGTGGGAAATATATGAACAGTGCAGTGTCAGAATAGATAGCAATATAAAATCAAACACCATAATATTGCAATAGTAATATTTTCATGTCTAAGTTGAATTAGCTTTAAACAGTTTTGTTTCCCAAAGTCTAAAAAGAAGAAAAAAATACTCACTCCAGACCTTTTAACTGCAAATGATAGCAGCGGCAGAACTTCGGTGTAACTGACTAAAGGCATTAATTTTTCACTAACTTGCCATCACATAGTAAAATAGTATTTCCGTATACAGAGCGTGTATCCATGACGACAAAATGTGTTGAGAGGGCTCTTCTTACTCGCTGCACTTGAGAGCTGTGGCTCTGTGGGCGAAACTGGTTCAGAAAGTCATTTTTAGTAGACATAAATAAGTCATTTTATAGACAGACAGTCAAATAACGTCCAGTTCAGCATTACAGTGAGAGAGATAAGCCGTCAAAGGGATTAATGCCCACCAGCAAACCCACTAAGACAAAAAGCCTCGTCAGACTAAACCACCTAGTGGGCTTTATAGCAGGAGTGGTCAGCTGAAAGAATACTTTTTCACAGATAGTTTATTCTGTATGGGTCTATTCCATGGGAATAATGTAATTGAATAAGAAAGAAAGAAAGAAAGAAAGAAAGAAAGAAAGAAAGAAAGAAAG
>CAJRST010011112.1:13226820-13294875 GCA_907169785.1 Menidia menidia | reverse complement strand
AGAAAGAAAGAAAGAAAGAAAGAAAGAAAGAAAGAAAGAAAGAAAGACAGGAGAAAATACAGGTGCAATATTGACGACTCAATTTATAAAGTTCTCAGTCACTTCCACTGGCTAATTGGCAAGTGGTCACATGACAGCACATACACATGTTGTATTTTTATTTACACAATATTAATTTCTTTTTAATTAATTATTTGATTCTAATGCGTCGAAACAAAGAACGGTGAGGGAAAGACGCAAAGAAAATTGGTGGAAGGTTCTGTAATCGGTTATAAGGAAGTTTCGCGTTTCACTGGGGACACAAATAGATGTAACACACAACACTGGTTCTTATGCCTCTTCCTGAACTTCACTTGTCTCATGAGTTCCTTGTCAATTCGAAAATCAGGTTACTGTTTATCACTTGATGCTTATGTAATTAATCGGGATAATCTGTTTAAAAAGACAGCCTAACAGCGTGTTTTTGCATAAATAGTTTCCATGACAACCAGGAAAGACAGTCCCAGAGATAGACTGCTGCAGAAGGTAGAGTAAATGTTAGCGTTGGGTTGTTATGATCACGGTGGTGTTTCTTTGAATTTAACGGCTTCTTAAAACTTTAAGAGTTTTCATCTCTCTGTCCCTATATCGCAGTTTTTCTGCAGAATCCTACATTTTCAATAGGCGATCTTTTACATTTACTGAAGCCTTTTTTCTAGAGTTAAAGGCATCTCAAATGACCAATACATTATGCCATGTTTATGGTCCATGCCTAAAATCAACTATACTCTCATGAAGAACCTAAAGGAAATGAACTATATTGGATATTGCACTCAATTCTCCAGTGATTGTGCTTTGCAACTGATCATTTACACAAAAACCCGATTAATCTACAGGAAATCTACTCAAAGATTTGATGAGCATGTCTTTCGACGAGGAAATTTCTCAGACATCCTCTTCTACGTCATCTCCTCCTCCGTCTTCCTTCTCTCCCACTCTGTGTTTCATCGGAAAGAAGGAGGACATCGTCAGGGCTGGACGTGTGACCACGTCTGTGAACGGGTGCAGGGATGTGCTGGTGTTGCATCATCGAGGGCAGCTTTATGCAATGGACATGCGCTGTTACCGTAAGATATTGGACCGTGGATATTGTTTGGGTTAACATAACTGTTTATAATTGACTTACTGTATAACCGTAAAACTGCATATGTATATGATGCAGTATGTTTTTGTCACTCACAGATTCAGGTGGTGCCTTGCAGAATGGAGACATTGAGGTGAGTTTTTCTAATATTTTTCATGAATATTTGAATAGATTAAAAACATATAGTACGAACTTACAATCCTAAGTATCCATGATATCACTATTCTGTCAGATTTTATCTGGCAATGCTGCTTTCACATCAGCTCCTGTTTTATCTATCTACAGTCTTATAATCTGTTATCTTGCCATTATTAGGAGTTTAATGGACGGCTGTGCATTGTTTGTCCCTGGCACAAGTACAAGATCACATTAGCTGAAGGTGAATGTCTTTACCAAGCTGTGGACAACCCCACAGCAAAGCCATTGAGGACTCAGTGGCGCTCCAAGGGTGTCAAACAAAGGATTCATGAAGTTACCGAGATCAGCGGGGATGTATACGTTACCCTGAACGACTCCACTGAGACCATCGACTCGGACTTTTACCAAACTGAGAAATACAGGACTGTTGCACTAAAAACTCAGCAAAAACCCACGTCCCCAAAATAATGAGATGCTGATGGAATATATGAGAATGTAAGGAAATGCTTAATTCTTTAAGAAGAATTAAAGAAGGTATCTTTGTGTTTTACTGTTGAAAATCTGCCTTTCAAGATAATGACTGAGATGAAGACAAAAGGAAAAAACAAACAACATCTAATAATGTAGGGAGAGTTTCCAGCAATTGATTGTTGTTTTTACGAATTGTATTGATTGTGGTTTTAAAAAACGATTACTAATCAAATAAAGAACCTTCAGTTTCTTTGCCCTAAAGCATTTTGAAGGCCTTTGGAAAAACCCTGGATCTGCCATGTTAACGTGGACTCTTGACAATTTTAAAAAGTCTAGGATATAGTGAAATAAGTGGCAAAATATAACTGCACTAAAGTGTAATAACCTTCAGGTTTCTGTTTTTTTATGATTTTTTTTATTTTAATTTGTTTCAATTTTACTGTATAAAAAGCATTACATAAAATATTAAAGTACCCATGTAACTTATTTCTAAGTGTGGCTCACTTTAATTGATTAGTTGAGACACTTTAAATCCTTTACCTTTTTACATTGTGAGGGTGGAAATGGTGTGCAAAATAAAAATGCCTAGATGTGTTTGTCCCTTACACTTTTTAAAATAATTTTCAATCTTATCTAGGCTCAATTTTGTATAGACACAACTTGCTATACCTCTGTAAATGCTATTTCTTTCTTTCTTAACTCATTTAATGTTGACACGTTTCTTGATTTTATGAAGTTTAGTGTCAGTAGGTGGCAGCAGAGCGCGGCGCGTTCCAAAATTAAACGTAAAGAAGATATTGCAGGTCGCACAGTGATGACGTAAGAAAGAAAATCAGCTCTGTTCTTGTAGAATAGTGGAGATAAACGTAAACATATATTTGACCTAATATCTATTCATACCAGTTGTATAGACCCTTATGGCAGTTGTGCACGATTTAAGAGTAATGGTGGAAGATAACAGAAAGTAAAGCAGCAGAGACCACTTTTTTTCCTCCTGATTTGGCGCACAGAATCACTTATGGCTTCAGGTACGTCCTTAAGTTGGCTCATGGTCATTTATTTGATTTTTCTGCAAGTTACATTTATTAGAGTATCGATATTCTTTGCAGAGGATGAAATTAATCTGCTGGTGATCGTCGTGGATATAAATCCCATATGGTGGGGTCAACAAGCGCAACGAGAGCCTGAAGTATTATTTCTTTTAATCTTTATATTATATTTGTCATAAGTATGAAAGATCTATTTAAAAAACGCATAAAACAGAATATGTGATGCATAATATTGTTTTCTATAGTTTTTGTAAGTTATGAAACTTTAAATGTGTAGCTGTTTCCAAATGTTCAACCCAATTTAATAGTACTACTTACATTGGTAAATTTGGTTAGAAAAAAAAGAAAAATTTGCGAAATTCTTGTCTTTTTTTCAGTTCACATTATCCAAATGTATGGATGCGGTCCTGGTGATGGGAAACTCCCACATGGCCATGACAAGGACAAACAGGCTAGCTGTCATTGCCAGCCATGGTCCAGACAGGTGACTTCACAGAGCGATTTCCAGTGATGGACAGCACATTTAGGCCGCTGTGCCTTTAATGTATTTTAATAATCTTACAAACAGAACTGTGTTAGCCGTAGAGCCTTATTTTTTTGTCTAAGTTTAAGAGAAAAATACATCTTTTCTAATTTTTATCTTTTTGTTTTCTAGCAGTTGTAATTTGATTAAAGTGCTGAATGTATTCAGTGTGGGTCCATTCACTTTCTCTTCTACTCAGTCCCTTCCTGTATCCCAGTAAGAGCTGGACGGATGTGGACAGTGGTGGTGATGATGGATCCTCCAGCAGAGATGGAAAATATGAACTCCTATCTGTTGCCAACAACTTTATTGCGGATGAGATCA
Organism: Menidia menidia; assembly: GCA_907169785.1. Classification (NCBI taxonomy): domain Eukaryota; kingdom Metazoa; phylum Chordata; class Actinopteri; order Atheriniformes; family Atherinopsidae; genus Menidia; species Menidia menidia. The sequence goes on along the minus strand of CAJRST010011112.1, from coordinate 13,291,247 downwards.
AGAATGTTATGTCAAAAAGTAGGTACATGCTATGGATTGAAATCATATGGAAAACTATGTATGAATACTGAGAGACAAAAAACCTGTCATACTCTTACAGCTGAAGTGACGGGAAATTTGACTGACAGTCCGCTGGCCGGTTCCCTTGCCAAAGCGCTTTGCTGTATCCTTTCTGTGAAAGCTTTTTACATTTACATTCTTGGCCACCTACATCATCTTCTGAGGTGTCCTAGTAATGCACTGTGCAAGTTTACGTGGCACTAATAAAATAAAAAATCTTGTTAGTCCTACTTAAACCAGACATTTAAAAGTCTCAAACCAGAAGGATGTAGGTGATATTTTAATCTAGGGTATTTTTTTTCTTTGTTGTTTCATTATTTTTATCTGTATGATGCCATGGCCCAGACTGAGCTGTTCAGCTAATTTCCCTTAAAGCTGCAATATCCAGATATTCACAGGGTCTCAAAGGAGCTGGAAGGTAATGTTTTTCACAATTACCAGTATGGCTCAATGCTTCTTTTGCGGGTTTGTCAGTGTACGTTTTGAGCCGTCTTTCTTATTATTTGTTCCTTTCTTATTTTCAGTCGGACAGGAGATCAAATCAAGAATTTTGGTGAGTCCTAAAACCAGTTTCATGACTGCTTTTGCTTTCCTCCTCTGACTTTGAGCTCATCCTTTTTATCGTTTGTATTTGATAGGTGATAAAAGCAGCTGATGACTGTTCCCTCCAGTACATGAACTTCATGAACGTAATTTTTGCAGCTCAAAAGCAGGTATAACCTTTTTCAGCCCTGTATTCTAAACTCAGCCTCTGAGTTGTGATTTTCTTTATTTTCCAGTTAATCCCCCTCTTAATTTTTTTCAACGCAGAACATCCTGATAGATGCCTGCGTGTTGGACTCAGACTCTGGGCTCCTTCAGCAGGTGCTTTTTTTATATTTTCTGTGCATTGTACAGGACGCTTTTCCCATCAGGAGAGTGGTGACCTGTTTGTTTTTTCCAGGCTTGTGATATCACTGGAGGTTTGTACCTGAAGATCCCTCAGAAAGTGGCCCTGGCACAATATCTTTTGGTGAGAGTAGTTTTAGTTTGACACATTCCAAAGATCACGGCGGGTGTAAACCTGAAAATTCACCGGCTTGGCGTGTCTTGCGCAGTGGGTGTTCCTGCCCGACACTGAGCAGCGCTCACAGCTGGTGCTGCCGCCGCCCGCACACGTGGACTACAGAGCTGCCTGCTTCTGCCATCGCAACCTCATCGAAATAGGTTACGTGTGCTCGGTCTGCCTGTCAAGTGAGTGATCCACGAATCAAATGCAACACAATGGCCGTAGTTCAGCGTCATGAGTGAAGAGGTACAGCTTGTTTTGTTTGTTGTAGTGATCCTCTTTCCTTTTTTCTTCTTTTTCCATCCTCTCCCAAGTATTCTGCAACTTCAGCCCCATTTGTACAACATGCGAGTAAGTCTGTTATCTGATCTGTAAGCCAAAGTATGACACTGATTTAAAATGAGTTTTATTCCAGTTCATTGGATTTATATTGTTATTTCTGCTCTTTCTTTTTAGGACGGCCTTTAAAATCCAGCTGCCACAGATGGTCAAGCCGAAAAAGAAGAAACTCAAACTGCTGGCTTGAATTCTTTTTTTCCAGAAAAATGTTGTAAATATAGTTTTCTTTTGTGATAGATCATTTTGTCAATATAAATCGGGAACAGCCGTCTGGTTTGCCTGTGAGGAGCCATCTGAACTGTGCCTCCACCTGGTCATGCACTGTGCCCGGATGAGTATTTCCTCATAGCCCAGCAATAATTTACTTAAGAAAGTTGGTTGACACTTAATTATGCTAAATATTTTACTATAAAAAAACTCAATCACACATGTATGCAAAGGTACTGATGTTTGTGCAGACAAAGAAATACAGAACAGAGATAACCAAATGTAACAAACAAAAATGCTTTTCTTAAGAAAAACTTGCATATTTAGTGAGAACATTTTTTTTTTTTTTAAACATTGTCAGATTTTACTTTTTGTTTTTACTCTGCATGGTGTCAATTTTCTAAAAACTCTTCTTTTTCATTGAAACTGTCAATTAAATTAAATGAAGTGGAAATATTTTGTGGGTGATGAAAAATTGGAGTGTTTCATCAAATTACAAAGATTCCCTGATCTAACCTGGATGTTTCCATTTAATAAGTTCAGAGATCCTCTTTCAGTATCTGTTCATCACTTCAGGCCATTCCAAGGAAACTAAACAAGTGCTCCATATTTTCACATGAATCTACTCATGATGCACACACAAGATGGAGGGTGGCACGGTAGTGTGGTGGTTAGCACCATCGCCTCACAGCAAGAATGTTCAGCGTTCGAGTCCCCGGGGGAACCAGGACCTTTCGTTGTGGAGTTTGGATGGACTGGCGGACTGTCCAGGGTGTACCCCACCTCTTGCCCACTGAACACTGGGATAGGCTCCAGTCCCCGCGACCCCATTAGGGAATAAGCGGTAACGATAATGGATGGATTGAGGTTTTAGTGGGAAGTGCATTTCTGTGGTGTCTGCTGAGCGCATGTCAGCTTGAGGAAAACCCTCCAGAAAAACATTCCTTCAATAGGAGACTAAAGAATAGTTCTCTTTATTCAACTCTTGTGTATTAAGCATGACATCTTTTTAAGAAAAGCTCTTATCCTTTATTTTCAAATATTCCATTCTTGACTGCTCATATCAAGAAAATGTTTCAAGCTTTTTATAAGACACTCAAAAATGAAAATAGCTTTTAAATATGTAAAAAAAATCACTGGGAAATCACTCAAAGTTAAATGGAGAAAGGGGATCCAAAATTGTAATCCTGCACAGTCCTGTGATCTAACGCTGGACAGGAACAATGTTGCATCTGAAGGAGGGGGAAAAAAAATTGGTTTGTGAGTAAAATGGCCAAAACACAATCAAATCTCACATTCTACACGCAAAGAAGTTGGATTCATCTCATTTTAACTTCCACTGTGTCAAATTTGTTTTGTTTTAATATTTCTTAATATCAGCATATGGTGGAACAGTCCACAGGTGGCTGTGACTGCCCTCCGGTGTACTCACCCCAGCAGGCCTCGACCTGACCATCTCTGTGGAGTCAGGCTCATCTGAACTTTCTGACCCTCTCTGATCACTGAGATGCGCAATGGTTTCTGTAAAAAGTACACAATGCTGCAGTTTAGGCAAAATAATAAGTCCAACAGCATGTTCATATTTGGTGTAAACTCAGACAACAGAACGGCGAAACAGAATCCTGGGTTTTTCCTCAAAACAAAAAAGAAACCTGACATTATACTTAACCTAAATTCAGAAAAAGAATCGTATTTCTTCAGTAATTCGATTAAAAATACACAACAAAACTACGAGGACACATCTGCCACAATACATTTAAACGTACTCCTTCACTGTGTTGCACCACAGCTGCAATATTCTGGAGGTTCTGGAAGTTCTCTGTGTTCACGGATCCAAAGTCGATGACTTCATCCCCAACTCTGAGCCCCTTTAAAGCAAACAACCGAATGTTAGAATCAAAGTAGTGAAAAGTGGGTTTTGTTATTATGCCGTCAAAGCACAGCGAGCCTCACTCACAGCCCCAGAGGCAGGCGAGCCCTCCGTCACGGCGTCCACTCGCGCAAAGGGCCGGGGCAAGGTGACCTGCAGGTCCATGGCCTCCTCCTGGGCTTCGGTCTCGTCCTGCTGTCGCTTGGCTTTCTCTCGAGCGTGCAGCTTGTGCAGGGCTTCTTCGATCTCCGTCATGATGGCCTTGTGATCATTTTGCAGGCCTGAATTACACAATGACAGGGTTCTTTTCAAAATGATGGTTAAATGAAAATTAAGATTTTCATAGTCAAAAGCCAAATATCAAAATGTTTGGACATTACAGTATGCTATGGTTCTGTGATGGGTTTTTGTTTCTGTATTGTACATTCTATAAAAGTGGTGCCTTTTACCTATATTGAAGTATTATGTACCAACACATCAGCTGGTTGCAGTAAGGTGACAATATGTTATGTGTCCTGTTCTAAAGTGGACTTTATCATAGATTTTGTCATAATAAACACATATAGAAAAATAGCCAAATTACCTACAAACCTAAAAACTACTAGTCAAATCACACAACACATTACAGAAAATGTCAAAAGTGGACAGATCAACACATGACAGACGGTATTCATTCCTGGGCTCTGCAGGAAAAGTCTAGAAGCACACTGCTACTTACATGAAATGTTGTGCCTCGCTGTCCTGATCTGGATCAGATTCACATCTGATCGTGGGTAACCCTCGGCGTCAACCAGAGGGCCTTCAACCCCAACACCCTGCTGTTTGTTACAAAATAAGTCTGTTTGGTGGGAATGGTTGTTAAAACGCCATAAACAAAGCTGCAAATGACAAACTTACATCTTCTAAGACGTCGTAATACGCTTTTATCTGTTCTTCGATTTCGTCTTTCCTTTTTATGAGGATTTTCACGTCGTCCATTGTTATATCGGGGCTTCCAGAGTTGCTTTCTCCGGTTATCTTCATGGCCACTGAGAAGCGTTTGTTTCCAGAAGCTCTTCCTGTTTTCGTTCTTCTTCTATTGTGTTTTTTTGCGGCACAGTCTGCTTTCACTGCCCCAAGAGGGGGATGTTGATATCGTAGATCCATATTTTTCAATCAGTCAAAGTGTCCAGTCTATGTTGCTTTACTTAACTTGTTAGGCAAATTAATTGCTGACTAATTTAAAATCCACTTTAAAGTTGTTTCGTAGTTGAATTCCCAATAAAGTCACATTCTATCACCTATGATGTGGGAAACTCTTCAAATACAAATTTGAACTCCACAGTTTGAGCTTTTCTGGGTCACATTCCCAAAGGAACATTAAGCATGGACCTGATATGCTCTGGTCGTTGGATTTCAGTTTCATACAACCATTTTCTTCGGATCAATTAATGATTTCAATCTGACGCATTCACAAGCACACAAGAAACATTTTTAAAGATGACACATTCGAAACCCATTCTCCAACAACAACACTGTTCATTTGAGTGTTCAGCTATTAATACATCATACCTGTCCACACATTATTTGTAATTTCATTCCAAAATTGAAGAAACAACTAAAAAAACCCAGATAAATCATTTTTAATACATTAGTGGATATAATTGTTTAAACAATTTTACACCTTCATTTTCATCAGAAACCTTTACAGAATTGTAAACACGTTTTCTATACAATCACAGGCCAAAAATTTTGTTTGAGTGTCAAACTGCGCGGAAAACATCTTTCCAAGCTGCACAGCTCTGACAAACAAATACCCTCACCTGTAGTGCTCAATGTTTCACATTTTTCCTCCATCTCCATATTTTTATTTCACATAGGTCGTTTTCAAGGCACATTGGTATACACTATTGGAAAAAAAATCATGTGTGACAAGCACCCTTTAAGCTAGCTGTGGCATCTCCTAGCACTGTGTTCCCTGAGTGGATAATACTAGTCTGACCACCCGAGTTATTACCTAGAATCTGGCCCCTCTATTTAATGTCCTTCATTCAGAAGTACATCCGGAAATCATTTTGAACTTTTTTGAGTTTATCAAACTTTACAAGTGAGAGGCTACATGCCTAAAGCTTCCTTCAGAAAATACTTCTTCATATAAAACTAGCTAATGAAGCCCCTCCCTTGGCCGTGGTAACTTGTGCAAATATGTCATTGGAAGATAAATCTTACTTGTCCTACACGTGTTAGTGCTGATGATTAAGTACCACTGTAGTAGATTCCACTAAAAAGGCTAACAGTCTGTATCTTTTAGTGGTTAATGTTGATCATCAAGCACCAGCGTGGACTGCTCTTCAACATCCTCTTGCTGGGAGGCATCTTGGGCTGAAGAGGAGACACCCTGTGAGGTCTCAGATTGTGTCGTTATCGTCTTCTGTACCCTGGAGAAACTGGTGGCTGCCTCGTCCACTTGTGAGTGAACCGCTTGGACCCACTTTTGTAACTGTGAATTGAGAGCGTCTACTTCTTGGTGCAGCTTCTCTTGCCTGCCTTGCAGCTCTGCTAACAGGTGCTGTGTGTCATTGGCTACCTGTTGTCTCCTGGTAAGCACAGCAGGCGCACGCTGACCCAGCATGTAGCCCTCGAACTCTTCAGGACTGAGGCTGAGCGCTGGGCCGTCCACCTTCTCAATGAAGGCCACTGCACAGGACTGAAATGGGGGACAATTCAGTCTTTTAAAATCAGCATTCACGCAGTTTTGTGATGCACAGCCAATTGTGCCGGTAACCTACCAGGTTGGTGAAGTAGTAGCCGCTCTCTCCAGCCATGAGACTGTGGGGGAGTCCAAAACGAATCATGTACTGCATGTTGGAGTGGAGGCGAGGTGGATTGGCCTTCAGCACCACATACACAAGGCCTGACAGGAAGTCATCAGCATTTGCAGGCTCACTGTTGGACGTCGAAAGCGCTTCAAAGACGTGCTGACTGCATTTAGACACACACGTGAGCTTGTCCTGCGGTGCTCGTTTGGCATCCATTTCAATTATAGCTGTTTTTGAAAAAATATATATATTTCAGATCCATCCAGACAGAATATCCTGAAATATTCAACAATGGTTAGCTCCAGAAATTGACCTGACAGGGCCTGTTTATGGGAAACATGGAATGAGTTTATACAGAGGAAATGTAAAAGCTGTACACAGGAAACAGCCTATATGGCACCGCGTACATGCCACAAAACAGTCTCCCCGCAACTTTGAAGGTACTGGTGGTACATTAAGGGTATTGATCTGGTCATGTCCCCAAAGAAAAGCAAATGAGTTTAAAAAAAAAAAAGAGGTTTCAGTTCACCTGTTATAGCGGGCAGGAAGGGGTCCCCTGTGACTGGAGTCTTTTCATGTGGAAAAGGTACCCCTAGCATTTGTGGAGTCACCCAGTTTAGGGAGCTGCAGAGCAGAGTGATTTGAGAAAAACAGGACTTTGGATTACTGGACATGATAACAGGGAACATGCTGACTCAAATGAGCAGTTTTAGCTACCGTATTCGCCTTTGCAGGGCCAGATCCTTCTGTTCATCATCACAACTGTCGTGACAGAACACCCATTTGTGCAGCCGTGTCATTATCAGCTTCTCCACATGCTCCATTATCTGAGTGACCTGAGCTTCAGGAAAACCTAAAAACAACATTTTCAACATTTTTGGTGCTTTCATAACAAGCAGGCAGGAATGTGCTGATCTCATCTGTACTCACTTTTAAAATATTCGGAAAAAGACTGGTAGAAATCTTGCACAAGATCTGACTGCTTCTGTACTGGCAGATCCTGTTAGGACAGAATTAATCCGCAGTCAGGATTTGACTTAAAAAGAAGCTTCAAAAGTGTGACAATTTAAGCAGACAGTTACATGGTAAGCCTCCATCGTGTTGAGAAAAGCTGTACAGCGAGACTGTAACCGCTGGGAGAGCGGGCTCCGCAGTATCTTCAGGAAACCAGTGAAGTCCCCAGGCTCAAGGTTCTGGAAAGCCTTTAACACTTCTGCATGGCTCTCAGAGGATTCTATAGGCACAGACAGCAGATTTGTTGCAAATAAATAAACCATGTTGGACCAGCCGAACAGCCTATAGACTGGATTTGATCTGGTAAACTACGCACACCAAAGCCTATCTGCTCAACAAGAAATGAATGAAGAACTCACTTTGTTATGACATAAATGAAACTAAAAACCATGTGCTAGTGGGCTGTCAGCTGATTCCAGTTATATAGTTGGACTTTGTCTCATGAAACAGTTCAGCTAAAGTAGCCTGGTTTGTGGCAGAGGGGGAAAAACAAAAACTGCTTTCTGCTTTCATCATCTGACTTTTACAGTTCTTGTGACAGGCCTCAGGACAATTCTTCATCTTCCTTTTAAGGACTATGTTTGCTTTTCTTGCAAAAACTGTCACCAAGTGACATTTAACTTTGTAATTTCTTAAACAAATGAACTTGAATCCAAGCCCAACAGGGTTACAGGTATGACAAAAAGAACACTTCTGATATGATGGAGCTGACAACAAGTATGTAAAAACAACTAAAACTTCCCTACCTTGAGGTTTTGTAGGTGACGAGCCCCCCCAGAAGAGTCTCCTCACAGTGTTAATTCGACGTCCTTTCTCTATGTTTTTCTTTTCCTCAAATTTGGAGAATGTGGGCGGTACTCCGTCACTGCTCGGTCTAAAAAGGATTGGCAGGTTTAGGCATTCAACCCAAAACCAATTTTCAATTCAAAGCTCATAAGCCGCCTAATGTTCTGTGGTAACAATAGACACCTATTGCTGTCCAGAATACATCTGTCAACTTCATCCAAAAGCACCAAAAATGTCTCGTAGCTCTACCTTGTGTCTTCTCTTGGTGGTCCAGATGGACGTGATTTCTCTCTCCAGCACTTGGAGCAGAAGCCCTGCCACGCAGGATTTCCATAGTACCCACAGGAGTTCTTGCAGAGCAGCTGCTCCTGAGAAACTCTGATTCCTCTTTGTTTGTCAGTCCACATTGTAGTGCTCTCTCATAAAGTCCTGCTGGTGGACATGACAGTAAGCTATTTAAATCATTAAAGAGAGGTGGGTTCTATATCATTCAGAAAATGATACTGAACTTTTAAAGTAAAAATTCATTACAATTCCGATCTACTATTGACACTTGATATATAAGGTTACTTTTTTTTTTAAGGAGAAACTCTATCTGAGTCTCATTACCAGTCTTTGGAGAGCAAAGTTTGTTCAGTTAATGCCCCTGAAGGATGCTGAAACACTCTCACAATTGTAGGCTGATATAAATAACTTGTCAGGTACTTCAAGAATCTTTATAGGCTCCTGTTCAAATACCATGCTCATAATTAACAACTCTACCTTAAAACCCACCTAAATGTGTAGTGTTTTATGGGTTTAATGTTTCAAAGCAGAAATAAAATAGCTTAATTATTTTAAATCTGAGATATTGACAACGTCAGCCTCAAGTGGAATTGCAAATAGTTTTAAAGTTTAAATTGACTTTCCCCACTATATTTCACTAAATAAAAAAATTAAATCCGTGACATTTGAGCTGCTTTGATCGACTCTTGAGTATCATAAAATCCCACGCAAAGTAAAACTCAGGTTATGAGAGCAGGCGCTAGCTGGTAGCTAATCTCCGTAAAGCCGAGGCGGATGACTTTAAACTGAGAGAGTTGGAGACAACAACCATGGCACAACACGTAGCGACAATTCAGTTATTGATTCAGTCGTTAAAATGTTTCCAAACATAACTAAATCCGTTTCACCTGTCAGTCAGCAAGCGGATGAAACCATGTCAGGAGTTATCTGCTTTCTTGTCGGTGTGTTTCTTCAGTCTGAGGTCATAAAGGCTTCATAATTAGCTCAAGGTAAGACACAAACCCTCAGACATCGAAACGAAAAAAATGTACAACACTCTGAGGGAAGAAAATCTATACATAAAAAAAATGTTGATGACATGGAAAGAAAACTTTGGCGTTTCCACAAACCTGGTAAACCCGGAAATACGTAGGAAGTACGCCAGCGAAATCAACCTTTCAAAGCAAGAGCACGATCACCGGAGATGGACCGTTTCAAATGTCTATGGTTTCAAATGCCTCCTTCACCTTACAAGATTTATTTTCCTACAAACAAAGCTATGATCGTGCACGGTCTCCAAAAATCTTAGAAACTTAATGAATAACACAACTTGCACATACGTAGATATTTATTTCATTCTAAATGCTAATACATGAAACGTAAAAAAGGTGAGCCATTAGATATTCAAATACACCATAATCAATTTATGTATATCATCTGCCTTTAATGTGTTTCGCAAGGTATAAAGAAATGTATTTTTGTCACATTAATAAACTACTGATGAAACCTTTAATTTCATCACGTGCATTTCTTACTTCCTGCTCTCCCACCGGTAACTAGGCAACGAAACGCTGCACTCACCCTGTGCGTACACAAAAACTACTGAACTTCACACAATACTGACGGCTTCTGAGCAATACGCTAAAGAAATATTTCGTCTTTATTGAATTGAGCTCTGATAGGAGATGATTTGGACTCTAACTTTTAAATACGCTGCTTTAGTGTTGATTTAAGTTGACAAAGTTAGAGCCTTTGTAAAAGAACCGAACTTTTTCTGGACATCATGTCAGATACTAAAGCCAAGCCAAATGAGCCATCCATGAGCAACCAATCAGAAAATCAGCAACATGTGGGACAAATACCGGATAGCCAGTCATCAGCTGAAGATGAAGGAAATGATCCTGACAAGCAGAAGACAACCGGACAGTCTCAGGTGTACACTGCAACTAAAGAGAGTATTTTCTCAAAGAAAACAACTCCTCCCAGTAACCATCCTCTGGTTAGTATGGCCTTTTCAACATAAATTATGCTAATATGTGAATTTGTTCATTTTATCTCTGCAATAGCTGTCAATAATAATATTGCATTTCCAAGATAAAAAGGTTATGATATTTCACATTTCTCTCACCCAGCGTCTGGACTGGATTTTTGGGATGAATCCAACTCTCCCTGTTTTTTGTCTGCAAGACCATGACCAGCTACTTGTGCTTTACGCTGGAGCTCACGTTGGGATCATATACAATCAGACCTCAAACATCCAACACATACTTCGGGTAAAATACGCTTAAGATTGATGTTCAGGGTGGGGTCTGAAAGATAGTAATGGCATTCACAATTCATCATATTATATGTAAATATGAAAGTAATTATATATTCAAGGATTTAAGAAAATACAAATGCAAAGTTTTGACACGTGAAGTGAAGACGGCATGATAAAAGTTATCCAAATGCATATAAATTAGTCCCATTATTCTGTCCTGGAATTTCTTTGATATTTCTACATTTAACATAGAAGGAGAGAATATAGAGAATATAGAAGAGAAGGAGTTGAAAAGGACAGATATTGATACAGTGTTGCTAGGGAAATTTAGTCGTTAGACTGTAATCTTTCTTCCCTTGGGCTTCATTATAATGACCTCTAAGCTCTCTTTAAAACTTTGAGTAACTGCTTCAAGAAAAGAAATCTGTGAGTGTCCTGGCCTGTGCTCAGCCAGTTTAGACTAATAGTTTATGGGCAGTTATAAGGCAGCTTTCAGTATCAAAATATTGTGCTGTTGGATTAACAAAGTTCTAAGGAGCAAATGGGATCCATCCAGTTTGTGTGCTCATTATAGAAAAACCTGAAAAAAACAAAAATAGTCAATTAGCTTTTTTTTACCTATAAAAACAAAACATTTGGAGCCATTTTTACATTTTTGATTAAAGCTGTTCATATGGCATTCCTCATTTTAAGTATCCCGCTGTGTGTAACCCTTCATGTTTTCAGGGTCACTCCCACCCCATCTCATCTATGTGTGTCACTGAAGATAAGCGCTGGATTGCAACAGCAGATCATGGGACGCAGAGTATGGTGTTGATATGGGACTCCTACTCTGGGTAGCTACTCATTCTGCATACTTCAACGTGTCTATGTACGTAATCATACACTTAGTGACATCCATGTTTGTGCCTACGAATCCACCAGTATTCCTGTTAAGACATTTTTTGATTGCCACGGTGATGGAGGTGTCAAGACAATGACATTTTCAAGTGATGGAAAATATCTGGCAACCCTCGGAAATGAAGAGGATCAAGTGAGTATGACAGTGACCACACAATAAATATCACTCTATATGAGTTGTAGTATTAACTTTTTTCTACTTTTGGTCTTTTAGTCAGTGATAGGGAAATTAAGTCAATCTATTTTTTATATTTCCATTCATGATAATGGTTCAATAAAGAAGATTTATCCATATTTCCCTCACTTTAGTTCAAAATAAAGTTTCCACCACAGCTTTTTGATTTGACATAACAAATCATTACGTCAAATCATTATCCATTTTTTACTCTTTTCAGTGTGTGTGCATTTGGGATTGGACCAGTGAAGCACAAGAACCCTTCTGTAGCACCCAACTCGAGCCTGGAATTGGTTTTCAAGTCAGTGGTCATTAGTTTATATTTAAGATTTGAAAATGTTGCCTTTTTTGAGGATACTATGGGGATCCAGTACACAATTTTTACAAATATTTTTCAGGATTACATCATTTTTAAACCAAACGACAGCACTCAGCTCCTCAGTGGCAGTAAAAGTCATGTTTTATTCTACAGAAGGGTAAATTCAGCTGTTCCTTTTATCAGTATTAAAAACATTACATAGATGTAAGGTAAGATAATTGATTAAATAGTTTCTCTCTTTTCAGACAAAGGAATGTCTCCAGTACTTTGCACTAAAGCTCAAGAAGGTAGATGAGAGAGGAAACCTCTGCAATATCTGCGTCTTTTATGGATCTGAGTATTTTAAAAAACTCTGCATCTGTTCATTGCAGTTCAATGATGAAGCCAAATGGGCAGCTGTGTGTAGTCAGCAAAGTCCTGATCCTCCGAAGTCTGTCAGCATTACTCACATGTCTCGCAGTCAGTCAGCATTTCACTGGATAAAGCCGAAGATCCTAACAGCTATCCTGGGCAGCGTTTTGTTGTGGGACATCCGAGAAGACTTAATCAAAAACCAGTCCCTGCCAGCTGAAAAAGTGAAGTTCCACCAGATTCAGGAACACCCAATCACAATTCTAACTGTAGCCGATAGGTAATAAGAGCCAGAAATATTTGTAGGTGATGTTGCAGTTTTTACTTGCTTGTATTTACATCATTACATGTTTTTCTCCTCTGGTCTCACAGCTGTGTCGTAACTGGGGATACGCTGGGCAATATCTACTTTTATGACGAAACATTCAGGGTTCTCACTTCTTACAGTGACTTGACCGTGGATCCTATTGTGTCCATCTCTTTTTCTAAAGAGTGTTCCGAGGGGTATATCAAGGACTGCTCCTTGGAGGCCAAACCATTACTTGTCAGGTATGATGCAGACTAACGTATTTTAAACTAAACTTTTTTTTTTATAAAGAAAAAAAAAATCAGCTGTGAAGTTTTTGCTTGCCCAACCTTTCATTTTTTTTGCAGGAACTTTGTAGTGTCCACAATCAGTGCCAAAGTGGTGCACGTGAATACACAGAGTGGCACCTCTCAGACCCTCCTGCATGAGAATTATGAACCTCTCTGTGCGTTGGCATGTCACCCCAGTCAGCCCGCTGTGGCCATGGGCAACCAGCAAGGCTTTTTAAAATTATGGGATTATAACAACAAAGCAGTCATTGTTAGCAGGGCTTTTGACACAGAGCGGGACATCCAGTGTATCACTTTTGATCCTAAAGGTGAACCAGTCTGTTTGTTAAATGTTCCACTAAGTGTTTTCTTCTTATTGTATGAATTTGTTAGTAACTTTTTTTTTCTCCAAACAGGATTTTACATGGCAGTTGGCTTCGGGAGTGGAGCTGTTCACATACTAAATGCTCAGACTTTGCAGAGTCTTCCAGAGGAATGTTTCCACTACACTAAAGACCGCATCCATCTAATCACCTTCTCCTCAGACTCACAGTACCTTGCCACTGCGGTGAGCACATTATTGAGATATGTCTCCCCACCTCCCACCCAATGACATCTGGTATAGGCTCCACTTCCAATGATAAATTAATGCCTGGCAGTAAACAATCCAAAAAATATTACACAACCCTTGACTGATTCAGCTGATCAGACACATTTGACAAATGGCCCCACATCACCGAAAAGCTCTCCCATTATCTGTTCATTCTTTGATAACCACATTTGTATCATTACCTTTTCTGTTTACATTCATTGTTAGGATGCTGGCAAAGCAGTGACAGTGTTCCACTTGCAGAGTAGTAAAGACTCTTTGCCTCGCTGGATGTATCTGGGCAGACATTGCTCTCACTACAAGCCCATCTCAGACCTTCTCTTTGGGGTCCATCTGGACAGCACTCAAGCCAGACTGCTTTCTCTAGGAAAGGATCGCAGACTAGTTAGTTTAATTTGTACATTTTTCTGTTTTGAAAAACAGTTTTCACTGTACTTTTATGTTTTTTTGGTTTTACTCACACCCACTCGTTTTATTTATCAATGTATGTGCCACCGAACAATAGGTGGAGTATGACCTGGAAAAGAGTGTTGTGAACCAGCTTCATGTCGTCAGCTCAGAGCGCATTGAGCAGAGTGCTGTGCCGCTGTGCATGACTTGGTATCCTCCTCTTACAACAGAACAATTCCTTCTTGTTGCATCAGACCAATATAAGATGAAACTTTTCAACAGCACAACCAAGATGTGCAGGTCAGCAAAGTTCTTTAGCAAGATCAGATACTTACAGTTATTATGTAACACAACTGGGACGTAATATTATGTCTGTCTAACACGTGGTCTACAAAAACAGGAAGACTCTCCTTGGGCCAACGTATGGCTCTCCCGTTAAGCAAATAGTGGTCCTTCCCAAGTCTAAAGACCCTGCGATAAGCTCATATCAACTGTCATACATCACAGAGGATAAGGTCAGTGTTAGAAGTTGCTTGTAGGAGTATTTTATAACACAATAGATGGATTTACACTTTATTTTTTTACCTTTTTAAGTTACTTATTTAATGCACTGTTCAACCTGATGTCTGTCATTAATGTTCAGCTGATAGTATTATCTCTCTATATCTATTCATTCATTCATTAAGAGGGGTACTATATGCTGCAGGTTGGTCTCCAGATTTTGCCTTTGGATGGGAACCCCTATAAGTCCTGTGCTTTGATATGCCATCCGACCGGGGCGTCTACCCTTGCCTGCTCCTACGACGGGCGATTGGTTTTTACTGCTGGAGGTTCTGACTGTAGTGTCATCTCATGGGAAATTAATTTAAAGTAAGGCTTTCCTGTACAAACCTGGGAACATGGGAAATACCTGATCAGGGCTTTGATGGTTCTGAAATTGGCCTTCCTTCCATGCTTCATACAGTGTGATGGAAGCAGCAGTTGCCATGGGTGGAAAGGATATCGTGCCCTTTTACTCTCTTATTGATGGAGGTAGAGATGGAAAGTTTTTCAGGGTAGGTTAAAACTTTACCTGATCTTTCCAATCAGTTTGTACACTACTGTTGTGGTTTATATGACTATGTTTAGTTTATCATATTTAGTTTTACAATTTTGGATTGAGTTGGTTTGATACAAATGTCCTTGCTAAAACATTAATTATTTATTTTTAGCATGACGCTCAGCTTCCACTGATGTTTGTTACATGTACTTCAAAGTTAAATTATTTCTTTAGAAAAGAAGTAATGCAAAATTCAACATTTAAACATATATAACTTATAAGTTATATAAATGCTCACATTTAGAGATGCACTATATTGAATATTGAAATTATATACGTACACTGGGTAAAGATATGAGTGGATGTTCCTCCCTGGCTAAAACTTTTATACTATCATTTGCAGACTAATTTTAACACAGATTGTCATTGTTCTGAGTTCATGTTTCTTTAGGAGATTGAGGACTTTTTCTACTACTGTTTAATTCGTCATCATGGCACCAACTTGACCAAGAAACGGCAGGTGCCCACCAGAATTCCTCTATCCGAGGTTCCCTTTCTAATGAGAGCCCTTGGCTACTTTCCCACCGCACAAGAGGTACAGTGGACAAAAAAGAAAATAAGTTGGAAACATAAGAACTGAATTAACAGTTACACATGTTACATCTACCAGATAGAAGACATGCAAAATGAGGTCAAGTTCAGCAAATATGCTGAAACGGGAAACTATGTGACCGACGTTGATCTGGAGGAGTTTATCAGGCTGTATGTCAACCACCGACCGGCTTTTGGCATCTCTAGCAGTGAACTTCTCCAAGCATTTCAAGTCCTCGGTCGCAGCGACAGTGCAGGACAGCTTGTTCTGCCGAGACAGGAGCTGCTGGAACTTCTGCAAGTTCGAGGTAGTACACAGGCCCCTGAGTCAGCAGAACAACATGGTTACATTTATGATGTTGTGACACTGATTGAGAAAAAGCCTCACTGTTATTACAGCATGTAATGTCTGTATTATGACAGGGGAGCACATGACAGAGGAAGAGGTAGCAGAATGTTTCACCTCACTTTTAGGCCTCAATGATGAGGAAGGGGAAGGGGAAGAAGAAGCGACAGCACTTTGTGAGCATATAAATTATGAAAGAACAAAAAAATCTACTTAAACTCATGGTACCAACGTGCATAATTACAAACATAACATTTGATATCTGCTCACAGGTGAGGATTCAGACTCTTCACTGGAGGGTGCAATCCCTGAGGAAATGTCGATGGAGACTTTCACAGGTCATATCCTTGGATTGCCGTCTTTCTTAGAGCCGACTGTCAGGTCTTCATCTCCAGAGTAATGAAAGCCAAGGCCTGCCAGTTAGGCTGTAAATGTGAAGCTTTACAGTGATAACAAATAAAAGATATACATTTGAATATTAAAGTGATATGTATCTTATTAAAGTAAAAATGAATTGTCAGATTTCTATGAAATGTGGTCAGTTAGTGTATACAAGTCATTCAACATTGTCATTAACCATGACTACCTCTCGATTCATTATAAAACTTTGAAAATAATTAAATGACTGAATCAAGAAAACAGATGCACCAATAAACTTTGACTACCTGAAATCAATCATTTATTTTTAGAACTCAAATGTAAAATATTGAAGATTGATTAATAATAGAGCACATAATCTGCATGTGTTTTTTTCAGGTGATTTTTGCCCAGTTATTTGTGATATTTGTCAAAGTGACAAAAGTCTAATCCTGATAAACGCATGTCTTACTTCATGGTGTCTCACGTATTACTCCTAACTACTTACTCCTAATCCTGCGAAGATTTGAAGAAATTGTAGGGGGTTTTTTTGGTTTTCATTAAATTTACATGGGAGTTTTCCTCTAAATGTTCAGTTGCAGAATTCCCCCTGCAGCTGTCTTGATGCGCCGCGTATCCGTTTATTTTCGGCTCCTTGGTGGGTGGGGCTCTGACTCTGACCAATCAGAAACGTTTTAAAACAGGAACTTCCTGCTTCAGGCACAGAGGAGCTGCTTTATGTCAGCTGGTCAGAGGGGCTTGAAGATACGTCAAGATAACAACAAGTGAACTTGGGCCGTAAATGGCCCACAGCAAACTTTTAGCATGGCCGAACTGAGCACTCTGACTCCATGGCACGGAGTTGGCAAACTTTTATAGCTGGACTCAAACGCGTCTCTCAGCGCCGTTGGCGATTCCATGAAAGGGAGAGTTTTATTGTCCTAGCTCGCTGGCTAACGTTAGCTATTTGTCTGGAGAGTTACCGACATGGCTACCAGGGAGCTGTGTCTTCGGCAGACTTACCGGGGCCCGTCGGCCACCATAAAGCAGGAGCAGGACGACGACTCGGACGCGGACGAGGCCAACCTGGGGCTGCGGAAGGCGGACGGGCTGGAGTCTCAGATCATCCACAGCGGGCACTTTATGGTCTCTTCGCCCCACAGCGAACACCCCCCGAAAAAGGGCTACGACTTCGACACTGTCAACAAACAGACCTGTCAGACGTATCATTTTGGCAAAAGGAGCACGTCGCACTTCTCCATTGACGCCTCCCTGACTAAGCTCTTCGAGTGCATGACCCTCGCTTATAGGTGAGTTATAGCGCGTGCCGTTACTGGGCATTCACGTGGGAACAGCACTTTCAGTTTTGGCCCACAGGTCATGTCAGGCTCGTCTCTGTGTCCAGGTCAGACATGTGACTGTGGGATGTGCAGTGAAATTGCAGTCACGAGTCTCATTTTTGCAACTTCCTGCTCTGTCTTTTTTTTGTTAGTGGAGCAGGCCCCCAATCCGCAGAGTCCTGTGCTCAAGTATGCCAACATCATTGACAAATGCATCTCATTTGCAAGGAATAAGGGCTCTTCTTTCCTGTGATCATTTTGTGCAAGGCTTTATCAGACTGTGTCTGTGTGGAGTCATTCTCTCATGAGAAGTCAAAAGCCAGAGGGAGCTGTGTAAACACCCGAGGCTACAGATACAGACCTGTGAAGTCACTTTTTAATCAGACAGTCATCCTGAGACAAACTGAATTGCAACACATTGTGAATTGTGAGCTGCTAGTCCTTCTCTACCGTTATTGCGCTGAGCTACTAAGTAACCGAAGTCAACCACTTATTATTTTGTTTTTCATCATAAAAGAAATACAGCCTCAGGTTTACAGCCCCAGTTCCTTAAAGGTTTGTTTGTTGTGACATTTTCTTATCCCATAAGGATATTTCATCCTGAGTTTAATGGCAGGAAAAGTTGGGACATTCTTGTGTCCGTGTATCACCTTCTCTTCTTTTAGAAACAGCCTGTAAACATCTAGAATTGAGAGTGGTTGCAAGACCTCTCAGAGAGGAATATTGTCTCCTTTCCATCTGCTCACCAGCATCCTGAGTTGTACTGGAACACATTTCCATACTCAACTTCACTAACTTGACTTTTGTTGGTGAAGGACCTGGTCTGCCGGCTGACCGGTCCAGCAACCGGGCTTTTCCACTGTAACGACATGCTGTTGTAAAAGATGCATCACGCACTTGATCGTTGTCACGCTCAATAATTCAAGGCCTTCCCCGAAAATACGGAATGTCATTGGCTTCATTTGAGACTCTAAAACTGTTGATGTACAGCGTTCAGGATCAATGGTACCTTCACAGATGTGCCAGTGAGAGATGCAGGCTGGTGAAGTGAGCACTTCTATCAGCCTGGATGGTTTCTTCAGTTTTGAAGGGACAGCCTCCATGATTCCTACATTTAATTTCTGGGCAATTTCCCCACTCCGTCTCTCTCAGTCTGTTTAAAATGAGTATTGCCCCAACAGAAGGGGGTTGTGTTTCTGGATCATCGATCTCAGCGCTTCATCTTTGCACGATAAAACTGTTGAAGTGAGTGTGGCAGAGTGAGCTGTGCTTACAGATGGTGGGAGTGTCCCATCTGAATCCGTCCTTTTTTTAATGCAGTGCCGTCTGATGTTTTATGGTAAAGAGCAAAAGGCATTTTGCTCTGTCCTATCTTCTTTGATACATGTGGCTTTCATTAAACCCTACAATGTTTCATTTTTGACAGATTTTTCCAGCGGTTTTTGCAAGTTTTTATGTTCTTTAGTGTTAAAAATGTTCCACATTTGTCTGTTCTTTTTAGAACTGGGTTTGTGAAATAAACAGACAGGATGCACGCCGACGGGCATAAAAACTTTCACAGTGAGCCACAGTCCGTGTGCCTCTAACCAGAATATAACATTAGTTAAGACTACGTAAAAGCAGTGTTATAAATGACTTATTAACAAAACTACTCATCTAAAGGTGCAGTAGATATTAGAAGAGAGTAAAAGTTAAGGGAAATAAGTACGGTTCAACTTACTCAGGTTTCTCTATTTACAGCCTCAGTGTTTGTGGGACCAGCGCCAGCTGCCCTGAGGATTCCCTCTGACTTCACACCCAGTTTAACTCACGGAGGGGCTATTAATAGAGCAGTTACTGTTCTGTTGTTGTCATTCATCCTATGAAAATACTAATATTTATGCAAGTAGACCTCAAAAGTTATGTGTCCTCCTTTGAGGCACCAATGCACAGTGTCTACCCATTTTTAAAAGGAGTTACGCTCACTGAGGGTCGCACAGTTTTGCTCGCTGGGTGTGTGAACTCTTACATTTTGTCAAGTTATATCTAGAAAGGATTTGACAGGTTGTCCGGATAAGAACGGTTGGGGTAGAAAGGGGCAAACTGTGATCAAACCACTATGTACTGTGGTGAATGTTGTCCTGTCTGTGCAGTTTTTCCAGCTTTCAGTCTACTTTCTACTCTCCATTTCATCTGAACAATGTTTCCAACACTGCTCAGACTGCATTTTGACTGGCATGCTTTTAGGTTCTCTGAGCTTCTGTCTGTAGTAGAACAGCTTTTCTTGTTGATGTTGTCTGATAGTGGCTGTTTGTGCTTTGTCTTTGAACCTTTATCTCTGATCTCCAGTCCTGAAAGCATGCCTGCGCACATTGATGAGTCCACTTTCACTCCATGCTACTCAGACTATGACGAGGAACAAATAACAGTCAGTCTTTAACTGTGCAACTGCTTTTAGACATTGTTTTTTACTGACGGATGGATGCCTTCGCAGCTCTACACAAGGCGGGAATCTTACTTAAGTATTCAGGCTATGGGTCACCACGATGTGCCGGGGTTTATGTTAGGTTTAGAAGTTGTTGAATTAAATTTAAGGATAATATATGTCATGATCTGACAAAGATTTCTGAGCTTTTCTCCTTGTCTCCTTTATTCACATAAAGGAGAGCACTAATCGTATTAATAAATATAAGCCTGAAAAGAGATGTGATGGATGGAAAAAAAACTCAAAAGTACTGTTTAACAGGTCAAAGGATGTACAAGGAAACCCTCATGTATTCTAGGAGTCATTAAAAATGAGTAGGTTATCAACAACTTTGCCAGGTTATCTTTTAGCAATCTTTTTTTCTATGAATTATGCAAACTCCAACTAATTTTTTGACATGCAGCTGGATTCCTACGTTCTTATTTCACTGTGATTTTCAGTTTGCTGATGTTCAATTTGCTTAAACCAGACTACTTCAAGTCTTCCATCACACAAGAAATGACTTTCTTATCTTTTGCAGTGGTAAGTTGGTATCTCCCAAGTGGAAAAACTTCAAAGGTCTGAAGTTACTCTGGAGAGACAAGATCCGCCTCAACAACGCCATATGGAGAGCCTGGTATATGCAGTGTAAGAGTTCTACATCTGTCTTCTCTGGGTTGTTTTAGTACTCAGCATTTATTTTAAATCTTCATTGTGATGAAGTCGTTTTTAATGAGTTATTACCTTGATATTTCAGGCTCTGTAAGACTGTTTCTTCCCTCATATTGTCTTTATGTTGAATACAGTCAACAATATGTGTAAGATCAGGAACTAAAGGGTTGGCTTCTGTTTATTTAGGTTATAAACATGGGGTATTTTTCCTAACACTTTGAAACTTGATTGGTCTGGTGGTGGTTTGTTTATTATGCCACTGACTAAGTTAATGTTTGGCACAAAAACTGAGCAAAGCTGGGCATTAGCTGTAAGGCCTGCTGTGAACAATGTGATGCCTTTTGTTTGTTTTGTTTTTTTTAAGATCCCAAACTTTAAATTTGGACTGTTAATTTTTCTCTTTGCGTCTTAGATGTGGAAAGAAGGGAGAATCCTGTATGTCACTTTGTAACACCCCTGGATGGAAACATCGACTCTGATGTCCATCGTCCTGCAGAGGTTAGTCTGAGGTTGACCCACATTAACAGAAAATGTCCATTTTCTCATGACCAAAATCAACTTGCCAATCACTTTGTCCAGTTTCCTTTGCTGCTTCCTTCCTCAGTGTGATCTTATTTCCTGTCTCTGCTTTTCTTTTGCAGGCTGTTGCCACAGAAGGGAAAGGCTTAAAAAGAAGAATTGAAATTGTCATAAGAGAATACCACAAGTGGAGAACATACTTTAAGAAAAGGGTAATGCATTGTTCAGTTTCCTATGAATAATTAAACTGGGGAATACTGGTAATTTAATGGCCATTTCCTTTTCTCTTTGCTTTATTTTTGCCAATAACATTGCTCATCTAATGTAGCACGCTCTTTTTATAGCTACAGAAGCACAAAGATGAGGATCTATCAAGCTTACTTAAGGTATGCTAAACTCCATGATGGTCTATTCACCTAAGTGCCTGTGTTCTCAGAATGCTAATCAGAACCAGCGTCTGTTTAACTAGATGCTAATATAGATCTAGATGTGTCTAGATGTGGCCAAGCCATCACTGGCTCACACGGTAATAGAAGTGGGGACTTGAGGTCCAGTGTGAGTTCCTTCCCTGTCACTGCTGCTCACGATTTCAGACATCTCTCAATCCGGCAGTGGTCCACATCTCCCACAGTGAAACACAGAGAAAAGTTAGAAAATGTAAACCCCGATTCTTAGATAACAGCGTGAGGTGTTTCACCAACACATCCCTTCTTGCATAGGCACATAAAGAATTCTGCCTAGAAAGCGCAGGGAGGGGCAGGTTGGCCGTACCAGTATGAGGGGGCGGAGCCCTGAAGGCGGCTCGACCTGTCTGCCACTGAGAGACGTGATGTCACTGTCATGCCAAGGCAATTCCCATAGTGAAACACCTCACTCTGTAATGAAATAACCATGGTTTACATTAGATAACCCAACGTTTCTTTTTGGTAGATTAAAAAAGACCAGACTTTGACTTAACATAAAGTAGTGGATGTCTGAAAGAGGCTTTTGTGTAGTCTCACTGCAATGTGCAGCAGTTCTCGGAACGTACCCAAGTTTAAAGCTTTTCTGGTAGTCTTATGTAAGCATCTCATCGTTTTATGGGACCATAAACAAATTAAAAGAAGCATTTTGGTTTGAAATATATAAAGTTGTCTCTTCCTCATCCTTCAACCAAACCACTCTGGCATTTAAATCCCCATAAAACTGGCTTTCAGAACATCCTCTGATCCATTTTCAGTTTGTGATCTCATGCCTTGCATGTTATTCTGAAAGGACTGGCATACCTTTTTTGGAAGGTGTTTACAGAAACATGTGCACGTCCAGCCCCCACAGGAGTCATTTTATATTTCTAGGTTCTTCCTTTGAGTGGAGATTATTTCTAAATCTGCTATCCGACACATTTTAAGCTCTTCATGTATGTTGTTATTGTAGAGATTTATTTTTGAGCAGAGCTACATATATGAAATAATAGATTAATAATAAATTTGAGAGCAGTCAAATGTCTCACTGTTGATTTTACGGATAAAGATTTTTACTTAACATTCAAAAACTTTGTATCTCATGGCTAGATAAGGAAATATTTATGATATGGGCCCATGAGCCGTGTTAATTTCAGTGTTGTTGTTTTTTTGGCTGTGCGCAACACTGCATGCTTGTGTGACATTAACCCGCTTGGTCGTTGCATTTTTGAATACTCAAAGGGTCCCGAGGAGCAGTTATCGCTGTTTGGAGAAGTCTCTCCAGACATGCTCCGTGTCTCCTTTTATCAGGATGAAGAGGCTGCTGCACGCCGTGTGGCTCGTAAACATTACGAAACACCTGCCCCCATGGAGATGGACCCCCTTTTTGACATGGATGTTCTGATGTCTGAGTTTTCAGACACATTATTTTCTACGCTGGCCTCGCATCAACCCATTGCTTGGCCTAACCCAAGGGAAATTGGTGAGAAATGCATGCTCGACTCTCAACGTCTCACTCATTTAGAACTTGATCAAGCAAAGGCTAAAACAGTGGTTAACTAAAATCCTTTTTTTTTTTTTTTTTTTTTTTAGCTTGTTATAAAAACTCTCCTCCCCCCTTTCTTTCACAGCTCATGCTGGCAACGCAGACATGATCCAACCCGGGCTCATCCCCTTACAACCCAACCTCGACTTCATGGACTCCTTTGATCCGCTCCAAGGTAGCTGCAAGGCACCACCTATAGTCACAGTAGCTGGGCACCCAAACTAATAGTGCACACTGATGCGCACACATTCTGGTAACGCTGCCATAGCAGTCGGCTCAGCCTAACACGGAAAGTAGCGTGGTTTTACTAACCTCTAGCTAACATAGAGACTCTTGTTCCAGACTTATTTCACAGCCTCCGTCAGCCCGCCTTCCCCTCTGTTTCCCCCACTGCATCATCTGTCACTCCTCTACCAAGCAGCAGCTCTCAGTCACAGGTAAACACCGTCCCAAGGCTCAGTCCCTAACACACTCCACCAGTACACCAGCAAGCACGTCTACTCCTGTGATAGATCTAGTATTTATAGTATTATGGCTTTTAAGGCCTTCTGTCATGCCACCCTTTTTGTTACGGATATATAACAAAGTGTTGGTGAATCTTATTGAAAACTAGCCAGGCATTTGGCATTGTCCCCCTCATTATGTACTTTATGCAGACACGATTTGGTAAAAGTATGACTTTTATTTTCTGAGTTTATTTTTGGGTTCATAAACACTTCTAGATCCATGTGTGGCTTTTAGGTTAAAATATAGTAGACCTGTTGGATTCTCACATGCCATACATAAAAAAATAAATTACAAAGTAAACCATCAGCTTTTTTTTTTCTTTTTCTTTTTTTGGATCCTGTATCCTCGTTTTGGAGAAGTTTGTAAAACCTCTGTGTTGTATGTCATTTTAAAAACATATTAATGAAACGTTTTGCAGACGGTTTTGTCTGTGTTCTATGAGTGTTTTCTGTCACCTCTTTTCCCGCTATCAGTTACCTGAACAAAGACTAAAATGTACTGAAATGCTGCTGAGTCACAGCTGTTAATCTGCAGGGTCAGGATCTGCCACTGAGTAAGGCAGCCAGCTTATCGTCACATTAACCAGCAGCAAACAGATGGTTTCCAACTAACATGAACAGAAATGTAACCACGCCTCTTTGTTTTAATTTTGCATTGAAGAAATGTTGTAAACTTATCTGTTTCCTCTACTTTTTCCACCCCATCCAGGCCCAGTTAATGTCTTCCTTGCAGCTCTCAGGCAACCAAATCACCCCCAACAGCTCCCTACTTATCCACTCATTGCCAGCCATCGCCAGTCAGCCCACTCAAGGAGGCAGTGGCACTGCTTTTGTAGAGAACTACATGCCCCTGTTCCCTGACCAGGTGGAGCCTAGCAATCCATCGGTTGTTTCCTCTGTCTCTCCACCATTATCACACGATCCCCTTGCGCAGTGCCTTCAAGGCCAGAGCCTGGGCTCGGCAGCCCCCCTGGTGCCCTCAGCTTTGGACAGCTCCTCGGCGCTGGATGAGAATGTAGCTAACTCTGTGATTACACACACGGCCCCCTCCACCGTCACGCCTAGCGACACCGCCACCACCTTCAGCCACATCTCGGACTACGGCTCCATATCCAAACAGCGGCAAAAACCTCCATCCCAGCTTAAACCCGTGGCTCCAGTTAACACCACGCCGCCTGTTCCAGCTTTTGCCCTGCCTCGTCCTTTTCAGCCCAACAGTGCCAACAAAGTGCGCCCGGTGCAAAGAATCGCACCTGCAAACAAACTTCCCTCCTCCCACCTCATCCTGACAGGTGTGTGGTTTCTTATCAACGCACACCCTTTGCTGTGTTTGCTGAATTTAAAGTTAAAACACTTTAACTTAGTTACCACAAGGTAGCGCCCAAGTCTTCTCCAGGTCAGAGAAATGGTACTTTGAGTATGTAAGACACAGATTGGATTAAAGGTTTGAAATAAGGTGAAGGCATCTTTACAGTAATTTGTCTAGAAATTGTCAATAATACCTTCAAAGTTGCGAATAGACACAACATTTTTTAACCAAATCAAAATAAGTGTTTGCATGCAAAACCTGTTTTTATAGAACAACATTTGCAACATTCCTTATACGGACATTTAAAAGTTAGGCGATATTTAGTTTAAATTTCTCACAAAGGGTATTTAAATGGAAAACCCTTCAGTTGCATTTTTTAAAAATGTTTTCAATACACATATGTGCTTACAGCACCTTTCTCTGGCCATGCCAATGCTGTGATTGTTACACCCACACCCCTGAAAGCTGAAGTGGTCCCAACTAACACCAGCGTGGTCATCACTCCCTCTCTCGGAGCAGTATGGTTTCATTTTGCTTTTCCTATAAGTCAAAAGTTACACATTGGCAATATTAACCGTTGCCTCTCTGAAAACATTTATGAAAAAAAGATTATTTCTAATTTCAGTGCGTCATGCCTCACATGTGGTGTCTTTACATTTATCTCAGGCCTCTGGATTTCACGTATTACCTCAGAAGTCTCCTCAGCCAATTGTCCCCAAAGAGAAATCATACTCTTCTGTCCGCAAGAATCATAAAACATCCTCTGATGTCGGTGAGAATTCACCGTGAAAACAAAGCTCCTAAAGTCTCCAAGCCTCCAAGCTACTTCTTTATGACTTGTATGTATTTTTTTCCATTCAGTTCAAAGTCAGGCAGGAACTAGTCAAGGATCGCCTTGTGGCTTAGATCAAGTTCCCAGTCCCCAGTCAATAATCGGCAGCCCCAGTACACCTTTGGTGAAAAATGAGCACAGCCAGGTGAGTTTATCTTTGGTTTTTGCGGGCTGGGCTAATTTGTGAAAGAAAATGACATGCCACTCTGTAATGTATGGAACACTTTTGTGTGACAGGGCCGGAGAACAACACACATATCAGCTGAACAGAAGAGGCGCTCAAACATAAATATAGGCTTCAAGACCCTCTGTAACCTGGTGCCGACTTTGAAATCGCAATCAAATGTAAGTTTGTGAGTAAAGTTGTGTGTGAAATAAACAGCATACATTTGTAATACTTATTTGAGCAATCATGTATTCCCTTTTCTGCCTTTAGATAACTAATGCGGTGACACTACAGAAGACAGTGGAGCACATCGGGAAGCTTCAGCAGGAGAGGCATCAGATGCAGGAGGAAGTGAGGAGACTACGAGAGGAGATCGAAGAGCTCAACACTTCCATTAAGTACATTAAAGAGTTGTCTGCATCCCATCTGTCTCACCATGTGTAAAAGTAGCCCTGACACCCACTCTCTTGTCTCCTCTCCTTGCTTTCCAACAGCTTGTGTCAGGAGCAGCTGCCTGCGACAGGCGTGCCCATGAGACGGAATCGCTTAGACCACATGCAAGACAAGTTCAATGAATACGTGCAGAGCCGTACCCTTCAGAACTGGAAGTTCTGGATTGTATCCTTGAGTTGAGTGCCTGTTACACACTGTGCTGGGTATTGAAAACCTAAAGTCATATTTGCCCTCCCTCGTAAGGAACTGTAAGATACAGCTGATTTATGTTACAGACGGATCCTCGTTAAAACGTGTGAGTTGTACATTTAGATAAAAGATAAAAAGGTTTGCGCTGTTCATTTGTTTTCATGGCAAGTAAACGCCAAGAAATTATTACCGAGCTGTTATCTGGGAGCAGCTCTGGAAGGCATCATCTTCAGGTGCTGAGTCACAGCATGGGGAAGCCCTACAGCAGGATTTCTGTAGCCGTCACAGGCAGCTACCTACCCCACCTTTGTGAAGTATCGTCTGATACCCAGATAGACGGAGCATGGAATCAATAATGCGTGTTGTTCTCATGTCCCTGGGACAGCAAACGCTGTCTACTAGCTGGATCCCAGCCTCAGAGACCACAAAAGTAGCTGCTCTCTTGCACCCAAAACCTCAAGTTCTGACTCTCCCCTCACTATTAGAGCATTTTCACTACGAAATGTAGCAGGAAGCATTCAAACAAAAACTCAAACATACATACTTCCTAACATTTCTGAGTCTTCAGATGGAGTTATAAAGATTTCAATCTCTCCTGTTATGTGTCCTTAACTGTGATTCATTGCAGTTCAGCATCATCATCAAGCCTCTCTTTGAGTCATTCAATGGAATGGTGTCCACGACGAGCCGGGCAGAGCTGTATCAAACTACGCTGCAGTGGCTTGAGCGTCACTGCTCCCTCCCTGCACTCAGGCCCAGTAAGTAAAAGAATATGCTCTGTCACGAAAATGTCATCCGCTCCAAGTGAGCAGCAATTTATTTTTTTTGTTCTGAAATGAGGAAATATAAGTGTGATTTTGTTGCCTTGTGCCATGTCTTATTTTTCTTTTCTAGAAAAAGGAAAAGAGCTGCTGGAGAAATGATTCAGTTGCAAATGTGAATGGGTTGTCATCCTTGTATTGATATTGAGTTATATATTCTACAAAAAAAAACACACCTTTTTATAGAGAATTATCTTTTTACATTTTCTTTACTGTTAAGATTATAGTTGCTAACAGTTTTTTTTTTCTTTGTTTTTTTACTTTTCCAGTGGTGCTAAGTACGCTCCGTCACCTGAGCACAACCACGTCCATTCTAAGTGACCCTTCTCGGCTTCCAGAGGAAGCCATTCAGGCCGTCACACACTCAGATGTGAAGAGTTGAGGTCAACCAAAAGCCACCTGAACTAGTTTTCTTATCTAGTTTTACTAAAGGATATTCATCATGGTCTTCCATTGATCCAAAGCTTCCCGGAGAAATCAGTGAAACGGATGTTTCCAGGGGCTGGATTTGTTTTTAATCGGACAGTTGTACGTTTCATGTCTTGTGCTTTGATTGATGAAAATAATGCAGTAATGATGACAACCTTCACCTACATCAGGTGATGATCTTATAACAACTTCATCGGACGCTGGTACATGTGGTTTGTTTTATGAGTATAGATTTAGTAAATTTTGTGTTTATAATTGTAAAAAAATCACATTGTGTTGTTTTTTTTAAAAAAGGGACAAACTCTGTACATGTTAATTGTCTTCTTATTTAGAAACAAGATTAGAGTTATTTCGCATTTTCAGCAGGGGATGAGATTAATGTGGGATTTTACTCCTGCAGGATTAACATTTGCTTTTTTTTCCAGAGGTTCAAGTAAAAACCTCACACCTGAATGTAGGAGGTCAACCAACATGTTGCCCCTAAAGATCCAGTCTGTGCCTAGTCAGCACAGCATGAACTGGAGTTTCTTTCATTTTCCATCCTTCATTTACTCAGGTGAAGTTTAGATTACCAGTTAACACTAGAGGTTTCCTAGTGGTTCTCCGTCCTCGTCAAACATCTATCTTTTGTTCATTCTTCCCATTTATAGACAGTTTGACTGCAAATTTCAACAAATCTAGTAGCATACATCATGCCACACATGCATGCGCAAGGGCATGTCAGAGCATGATGGAGTGTTTATTATTTACAGCCCTCATAGGGATCATAACTGACAGTACAAAGCCGTACAGATTTTGCATTTATGTTCTATATTTACATGTAAAATGTTGCAGGTTCTCCTCCTCTGCAGGGGTCTCTTCTGTTCTTCGTTGGTCACTCAGGGCTATGCTATTATATGAGATTATTGTCCATCTGAATGCATCAAGTGAGGACGCTTCTCAACAGGAACACTCATTGTTTATAAAGGTACTGTTTGCCTCACATGGATTGGTTAATAGTGTTTGTTTGTTTTTCTCTGGCTCTCTGCCCTTGGTTACTCTGCCCTTGGTTACATTATCGGGCTGAAAACGGACACAGCAGAAGGAGAACACTCTTCCAAGTGAAAACGCAGCACAGAAACGTTAACCAAAAGCCATATCTAGGAGAACTATTCCTCCCAAAACAAGTACATTTGCTTCTCTGGACTTAACTTCTGATGGATTGCTCTGCTGTCCTCACAGCATGCAGATGTTGCCTTCATTTGATATATGAATCAGCTGTTTGATCAAAGTGTCCTTACCTGTAATCACTGCTGGCTATTGTGTCCTTTATGCTATGGCTTTTTGTTTTATTTGGAAGTGGGGGGGTTGTGTTGTTTGTTTGTTTGTTTGTTTGTTTGTTTGTTTTTTAATTGGCATAGCTCTCCTCAGGCAGAAATGGATTGTACTCCATACTTTTAGCTTTTTCTTCCTTCAAAACTGAGTTTACAGTTCAAAAAGGCACAATTTTTATTGGATGAACAGCAGCTTTTAGGGTGTAGTCTTTTATTGAGGATTGTGCCTTTCAATCTTTTAATGAGAGGTTGGTTTTGTTAAAGAACAAATTTCTGATATTTTACAGTGTGCAGGTTTGCACCATGTTTTTGTTTAGAAAGTCACTTAAAGTTCCCAGGAAACGGTGAGCTGTGTGGTCTGTGTCTGCAGAGTGACAGACTTAACGTAAGAGCAGAACCCAATGCTGGAGCCTTCAGCCTCGGATCATTTAGCTTCAAAGTGATCTGATCAGGTAGCACCTGCCAGTCCACATTGGTGCAACTAAAGTCCATCGTTAAAGACGGTATTTCTACTAAATGTAAGATGGCAATATTTATTATGATTTTTCCATGAAATGGATCATTTTGAAGAGCTAGTATAACCCCCCCCCCAAGACAATATAATGTTTTGTATTGTTGGGGAATATATTAAAGTATGTGCGGCAACTTGTTTCATTTGGTCATTTATGAACACTCAAAGCTCAAATTTGATTCCATGGGAACTTTAAAAACTGGCTTGTACCCTGCAATAATTTATTTATGTTTTTTAGAAAATAAATTGCTCCTGTGAATGCAGCTATTGTTACATGCGAATGATTTTCATTCTTTGTTGTGTTTGTTTCTTCTCTTATGAATGGTAGCGCACAGCCTGAACATTTCCCCATTTAGCTCAGTTTGGGTTTTTATTGGGTGTTTTCCTTCTGCATGCAGGCTGGGTTTCCTGACTCTTCTTTTGCCTTTTCTGTGAAGGAGCCCTTTCTTTATTCTGTTGTACAGTGCAGATCAGATCTGCATGTATTGGTTTTTACCAGTACTTGTTCAAAGCAAAAAAAACAACAATATTTTCTTACGCTATGTATGAGTGTTCTGAGACCTCAGATGCACCATGTCTGAGGATTTAAATGATTCTGTCTCACAATAAACAAAAAATAATAATCTTACAACCTTTTATTGTTTTATACTTTTTTTGTACATTTGTTTCTAATAAATATAAATGGTTTCGAGCATAAAACGTCAATATGCTATAAAAAATAGTTTCTTAATAAATTACAGTTGTTTTAAAAAAAATGAAAAAATACAACATGCACATTTCTATTGCGATGAGATGGTGGAATCACTGAGTCGTTCCTCTACAACCTGCAGCAGACATTTGGCATACTGATAGAAGTCGAGGTCCTGCTCGAAGGTGGGCAGCTGGCAGGTCACCTGGACGGTCTGGTTGCCCTGCAGCAGCTCCACATCGAGGAGGTACTGGACGCTGGAGGTCAGCGGCCCTGACAGCATCGGGATGCGGCGGGAAAGCTCTCGCAGGAAGCAGCGGGTGGAGGAGAGGGGCCGCCGCTCCGGCCCCAGAGCCGCCGTCACGTTCAGGGCCACGCAGGACACGTTGGGAAACAGCTCCGGGTCTGTCTGTAGGACCAGAAGCAGAGGCTGCCGGTTTAGCAACGCCTGAGTACGGCCAGGCCAGATCTGGCCATAATGTGGCGTTTGCATCAGGGGGTTACTAAATTAAAGGTGGAGTTAAGGATGCTGCACCAATGGTGTCTTTGAGTTTGGGCCTAAATCTTCATTATAAGTTGAGTTTAATGTTGATTTTGCTTCATCATGACAAAAATGGTAAACTCAGCCTATAAGAATATTTTAGATCCTTCCTGTTTAACATAAGACTTTAAAATCATTTGCACATCAATGACTTAACAGAGAATTCAAATTGAAGTTTCTCTGGAGAAAAGGTCTGACTGACCACACTGTGGCTCTAATTATTTTATTTACAACTCAAAGTAACTATTTACTGACACTCCTATGAAGGGGCCTAAACCAAATTTCGGCAAACTGCTGTTCCTACTAAAGAAATGATGATGATTGAGTTATTGAACAGGCTTATAAACAAGCAAACATAGATTTAACGAATCCCCAAAACCCTCACAAGGTAGTCTATCGACGTCCGTATTCCCTCAAGTGTCATGTTGATAGTTGCTCTCCAGGCCTCCTCTTTTACTCCGATGTCCACAGGAAGGAAGGCTGCAGGTGTGATGTGCAGGCACAGGAAGACGACCACAGCAATGCCTTCAAAGAGCAAACGGGACAGGGTCATTAGGTGTGAGGGATGAGATGCAGCCTCAGTCGGAGAGTTCAGAAATTGCGCAATTTCGGCTGCAGACAAAGAAAGTACTGATGAGCTGCCTGGTTCACGGAGGAAAGAAGGGCGAAAAAGCGCAGGCAGACGGGGAACAGCATTTCAAACTCCTTACCAGCACGAAAATCCATCACTGCATGTGGGTTCAGTCTACAGCCAACTCTGAGGAGACACTTTCTGTCAACCCCATTTTTATATGATCCCTTTTATTACCACTCATTAGATAAAAATCTGCGTTTTTAATAGTTTCCTATGCATATGGCATTTATGTCTGTGGTTTCCCACTTTGGAGTGTGATGAATGAAAACTAAGTGACACATGACACAGTCATAGGATGCATGTAAATTTCAGTTGGTGCAGGGTCAATACTTTCTGAAGGGCCTGACCTTTATCGTTTTTTTTCATATGAAGCAAACATGCTGACCCGTTCGCTAAAGCTTGATCATTAGACATGAAGATATTTTCTGTCAGTGTAGAAAACACGGAACACAGATTTTGTACTTGAAACTGTCAGTGCTCAAGGGTAGAATAGTTAACAGCGATCAGGAGGCCTCCCCCAGCAGAGTAATGTAGCCTTCCCCGTTCTAGGAAGTGGTGGCAGATGGTTGGACTGACTTCACTTGCGGGGATTTTTCATTCAAAATCCACTACTCGGGTCTACTCGCCTTGCCACAATTGGTTTAGATTTTTTACCGTTGGAAATTACATCCTAACAGAAATGGTTCGACTTGGGCCACAGCGTAGCCTAATGGTTACAGCAGGCGGACCATGTGTGGAGCCTCTCCTCATAAGCGGGCGGCCTGGGTTAATTTTCCGACCCATGATTCCGACCCATGCAGGTCTCCCCTTCTCTATCTCTGCCCCCCTTCCTGTCAAGCTACTGTCTTTAAAAGCCACTAGAGCCAACAAAATCTTCAAAAAAGAAATGGGTCAACTGGTCCATGATGTCACACCGTGCTGATGATACACTGGCTGATCCCGACTCTCCCGGCTCAGCATCCCCACCGAGTAGTTTCTAAACTACTGAATATGTACTAATAGAAAAGCCCCATAAGAGCGACCTGGTACAACAACGATTCAAAACAAAAGCTGTCTGGTCGGAAGGGACAGTTTTATTTTTGCAGTGACAAATAAAATAGTTAAAGGCTACAGCATCCAGTCATAATATAAATAGAAGGACATGTAAAAACAAGATCAATAAATACATAAATAAATGCAAAATGACTAACAGATATGCTGTTGTCTTAAGTGATGATAGGTCATATGTGACAGAGATTCATGTTTTTGAAAGTTTTCAGCCATTTCTCCGCAAAGTGAATCATTCGGTAGCCGGCTTCCTTCTTGGAGTAATATGTCGAAAATGTCATCTCTGTATGGCACCTTCTCGAGTCAACAGGTACGTTGCAAATTGTGCTTGCGGTTTCGATAAAAATTTGAAATACCCTAACATTATTGATGAGGTGAGAATAGTGCTGAGTCAGATTCATGATGAGATTTGGAAGCGTTTTTTTTAAATAGTCATTGATGGCACACATGGATTGTTGGATCTCTTCTGTAGTGTTTCCCACAGGAAACGTTATCCCATCAAGTGTCTCTATGCACCCCAACTCTTGTGTTTTGCTGTCGTTTCTCCAGTAAGACGTGCATTCCTTCAACTCTTCGTTGTTTAATATGTGTTCAATCTGTAAAGGAAGAGAAAGAATTTAGTATGAAGGCAGTGCAGAAAATAAATCTAAGTTCTTTATTTACAAGTAATGAATTAAAAGGTGTCTTTGGCTACAAAAAGGAGGAAATCTTGCTCTGTATTTGTGGAGGATTAGTATTTTATTCATGTATTTACATCCAAAAAACGCCTTCTTACATATTGTTCTTTAGCTTTCTTTAGGTTAGACAAAGCCAGATCAGCAGCACTTGGATGTGGTCTGGAGGCCACAAAGGAGAGGTCGACAATCGTGAGGGTGAAAAACAGGAGCTCTGTAAACATTTAAATAGGAACAAAATGACGCCATCATCCACATAAGCAGACAAACAATTTCATAATGAAATCTAACTGGAATCAAATGACAAAATCACAACATATGATTATTCTGTGTATATCTAATGAAGTAAAAAGTTATTAATTTAAAAAAAGACCAATGCTTTAGCCAGTCTCATCCTCTGAGCACAATCATCAAAACTTTTTGCATCAAGTCATGTATCAGAGCTTACCTTTGATCAGATGCATGGTTGGAGTGCTTTCTGTCTTTGCTGTGTGGTGCTTCAGAGCAGACACATTGTGCTTTATAGTGCCATCTACAAGGTGATTTTTTTTTTTGTGCAATGACGCTTTTGTGGTATTATAATCTAAAAAATCTATTTGTTATCTTTTCCATGTTTCTGCTTTAGAGCGCTGCTCACCACAACGGGTTATTTTGTCAAAATGATGCAAACCTGTCTGAAAGGGGGATGGCGTATCTGTTGTGAGCCCCCCAACAGTCGGACATCCTGGAAAACGTTTGAAAAGCTGAAAAAAACATTTCCCCCCCGAAGAAACTTTGCTTTGAACTTAGCTTTCTATCACCCTTCAATAGTAAGTCAACACAGTAAAGTAAAGGAAAATGCGATATTTAAAAAAAAAAGTTGTCTATTTAATATTTGCATGCATGGATTTAACTATTTAACATTTAAGGCACTTTGGTTGAAATAGTTGCGGATCCACTCCACGCCTCATCCCCTGTAAAATTACTGTAGAATTGGCATGCTTGTTATGCAAAATTGTCAGTCTATACCATTTCATATATTTCAAACATGAAACTGTAAATCCTAAAAAGAGAGACTTCCACAAAAATTACTTCCAAAAAGGTTGGCACAATGTGAAAAATAACTTGTGAACAGCATCCTGGAAGGTTTACTGACACTTTCTTAAATACAGAAGCTTATTTTCCAAACATAAAGTGCCTGCAATTATTCTTATTCTCAGAATGTCTGGATTTAATTTAGCATTTCTACAGGGTCTCAGTGTTTTTAGAAAAGCATTGCTATTTTTAGAAAAGAGTAGAATACTTTATTGATGCCACAGTGGGAAAATGTACACATTACAGCAGAAAAAAGGGAAACAGCACAAGCACACTGGCAGCATAAATAAATGTTATTTACAATGTAATAAAATGATTAAAGGGAGAGTTATTCAATTATAACAATACAGTTATCAAAATAATAAAATATGACACCAATTAACACCAATTTCCAATGAGGCTAACATCACACTACAGCTGAGCATGATTGGACTAGGGATGTGTGTGTGTGTGTGTGTGTGTGTGTGTGTGTGTGTGGAGGGGGGGTTATGAATGGTGATATCCCCAGAAGTGAGATTGAGATGAGAAAGGTGAACTGGTGGGGGGATGAACTGATGGGGCTCAGGTGAGAGAGGGAGAAGAGGAAGCGTCGTTAGAGAGATCTTACGTTCCCCAATATAATCCCCTCTCTGCACTTTACTTGGGGATTTCACGTCTCACCGCACGAAGGGTACCAGCTGATCTCGGTTAGGGTTGAGCCTGTTGCCCATAGCAACACCGCAAAGTGCCCCGCTTAAAGTCTCAAAATGGCAAAAGAAAATGTGAAAAAAGTTTACAAAACACTATAATACACTTCAAACAAGGTAGACATGTCGAAAGCTGCTGTGACCACTTACGCGACGCCATGGCAACATGCATATTTGACATATTGTACTTTTTTTCTTTCATATAACACTGCCGATAAAAGTCTGACCAAACCATTTATCTGGTGAATAAAACGGCACAGTGTCCATTCTAAACCATGATATCTGCTATTTTTATTTAATTTTCATGTCTAAATGGGGTTTAACCAATGACTTGACAGACTGGAGAGCAGCTCAAAAGTTTCTGTGCTATGGGTGCTAACTGCTAACAGCCACGTTGCCTGTAGCAAGGTACCTGAACCTAGCTGTTGCCAGGCAACAAACAAACATGGGGAAATTAGCATCAGTTCACATTGAGGCTAAATGGGTTTTGGGGGGCTTACGTCCTTTAGCACCTGCACCTTTGTCGTCTGTTCTATCTAGCTGTACTCTGCTCCGTCGCCAGTTATGAGCTCCAGAACACTTTCTGCCGTGTTAAAGAAGAAGATTCGCCTTCTTTGTCTCAATGACTTTCCCTGTGGAAACGGCTCATGGGTGAGTTTTCAGCTGTCCACTAGATTGATACTTTTTGAAAAATTGAAATACAAAGAGGTGTGTCGATGCTGTTCTCAGAGGAACACCAAAGACAGCAGCCCAGAGGGGCCAGACACCGAGTCCACCGACGCCCTGCTGGACCTGCTGAGGGGCCCTCATTCACCGTGGCAGCAGGATCCGGAATCCTGGAGCCCTCAGGCTCCATCCCTGAGACAACAGGCAGTGCTCACACCTGAGCGCCTGCACACTGACTGCATTTACGACACTTTTAAAACTATACGTATCCTGGACAAAGGCGTGAGTATGATTATGAATTTTTTTTGCATTCAGTTGCTAAAAACTCCAGAGCCAGAGTGACTTTAACTTTTGTTATTGAGAGTCTGTTTGCAAGTTCCAACATTGTGTCTGTGTTGCTTTAAGGTTTCGGTGATGGACAACGGTCTACTGAAGTTCTCAAAGCTGGAAGAGCTGGTGCTGAGCGCCAATCTCATTTCAGAAATCCCTGTGGAGAACCTTCCAGAAACCTTAAAGGCAAGTCATGGCCCGAACGCTCCTCTGCGGTCACACAGCATTAGTCACAAACAAAGAAAGTTTTTCACTTGATTTCCAATCACATCAGAGGTTGGGGGAGAAGGTGCTGAGGTACTTTTTCTTATTTATAATAGTCTGGAGCAGCGTATTTGATCATTTTTCTTTTCCCAGATGTTGCAATATGTTGATGAGCTGACTAACAAGATGTTTCTTTTGAAGATCTTGGAGCTACGTGCAAACCGGCTGTCCTCTTTGAGCAGCCTCACGCGGCTACCTCCGCCTCAGCTGCACTACCTCGGCCTCGGCTCAAACAGCCTGGGTTCCTGTGAAGATGTTTCTCATCTTACGGGAATACACTGGTGAAGTTCCACACATAAACATTGGAACCCGCCTGAGTTCAGCTCAAAACAAATTCATTGATTAGCTTTTCAGTTGGGAGGCAAATTGAAGGTCAGACTGGGATAAGACATCCTATCTGGAAGCTTTTTCATTTGTAGCATTTATCATCAAATTGTACTGATTTACCTCCAGCTGTTTGATACCCACTGATACATGAAAGGGTAAGTCAGTAATGACATCACCGGCACAAGATGCTGTCACATACACGACTTTTCTTTTTTTCATTTCCTATAAAATGCTCAACAGTCCAGTTTCACTCTGAGCAAAACAAGATTACGGTTTATCGTCTCATTGTTTCTTATATCAAAATGATGTGTAACAGGATTCAAACAAAAAAAAAGGGGCACTTTTAACACGTCTTTCACAATCAGCAATCATTTCCAAGAGTTTATGAAACAAAGGTATAATTAAAGAGCTTGAACCATTTTTCCCACAGCATATCGGAGAGATTTCCAGCTACGCTTTTTTTCTTTGGCACATACTTCTTTTCAGATCACCCGTTACGTTTTGCAACATTTCAACTGAAAATGCGAACCCAAAACACCTCAATAACCCGTTGACCGATTTATTCCTCTACCAAAAAGTGCTGTTGAATTATCAGTTGCCGTCCAGTCATTTACACAGCTCATCTGTAAAACTGGTGACCCTCTCCGATCTCAGGCCAAAGCTCGTGTGTCTGGACCTCGGCGACTGCCAGTTTGAGGAGCAGCAGAGCTTGATGGGGGCCTTGTGCACCCTGCCTTGCCTGAAGACACTGGTGCTGGAGGGAAACCCCATTTCCCTTTCACCTGCATATCCAGGCTTCACTGTGGACAGTCTCCCACGGCTTGCTTGGCTAGACGGCTCATGGATCTCTCCCGA
Organism: Menidia menidia; assembly: GCA_907169785.1. NCBI lineage: Eukaryota > Metazoa > Chordata > Actinopteri > Atheriniformes > Atherinopsidae > Menidia > Menidia menidia. The sequence goes on along the minus strand of CAJRST010011112.1, from coordinate 13,253,672 downwards.
TGAGAGATTTCATTTCAGGGGCTTGGCCAAGATGAGCGGTGAGCGTGGACCGTGAAACCGTGTTCCTCACAGATGTTTTTTTCCCGTTCGTATGAAATGTGGACTTCAAGTAACTGCTGGTGATTTTGCACAGATCTGATAGTGGACTTGGCATCAGCTACAGTAAGGGTGGGCAGAGTGAGGGGAATCCCAGATCCACTGAAAGGAAAGGCTTCTGACTTTCCAGTTGTCAGCTACAAATATTTTATCACGTATGGTTTCCTTCGTCATTCACCTGATGACACGGTAAAGTATCCGCCTACAATCGGTTGTCTCGTGTATGTCTATACTTTCAACCTAGTGCACCATTTGTCATTTAAAAAGTTATTTAAAAAAACATTTGTGTGTTTGTTACTATGTTTTTTAATCACTATATTATTGGATCTTGGAGTATAAAAAAACAGAGTTTCCATTGAGTGTCAGTTAAACTTGACTCATAACAGACAAGTCTTTGATATAAAGATAATGGGAATGGAACTGATAGTCATCCCACCTACTGACTATTTGACCTAAATGTCCATGTTATGGGTGAAGGTGTATTACTCCCCCTAAAATCTTGGTCATGCGTTGTTGTACAAATTTGAATGTAAATTTGTATTTAGACAAAATTATTATATTCCCATATTTGCTTTCATGACCCAGATCTTCAGCTCTAATCTGAGCATCTGTATCACATGTTTTAGCCAGCCAATCCGCTCTCTTAGGAGTGAGTGGCTCCCTCACTAAAACTATGTCAAAGGGTACACTATCTTACACAAAAAAACCCAATTAAAAACCAACCCGTTGGCCAGATGAGGTATTACTTATCACACTGATGTTCGAGGCTTATCATCAGAAAACAATTGGGCCGATTTTATGAATGAGTTTTGATTAAACCTTGTAATTTGGGTTTGGTTAAACTTGTGGAAAAACTATTCTCCATCAAAAGTGTCTGAGATAACAAGTAAAACGGAGCTGTGGGGGGAAAAAAATGTGATTGCACTGAATTGAACTTGTGCAGTTAGCACATTTAACACCAAAAAGGCCCAAAATATCAAGTTTATGAAACTAGATATTTGTTTTAAACTTCCTTTTGGTTGACAGAAGCTTGACATTGAGTCTGGACCTGACACAGCATCCACAGCACAGCTCACAGAGGACAGCGGCAGCGACACTGACCTGCCGTCTAACAAGAACTGTGAGAGACAGACGTCCACAACTGACGCTGGAGAAATGGGGGTCAGCGCTGAGGGGACCTGCTCTGATGATGCACGCCGTAAGAAAGCTAATTTATTTCAGCATGGACAGGTTTCAGGCCCGTACAGACGAGTGGATCAAAACACAAAAAGTCCCAGAGCTGATGCAGCAGTTTAGAAAAAACAGAGATAGAAACCCGCAGACTGTCAGCAAGAGGGTCAGGAAATTCTCTTACTATGATTCTTTCCATTCAAGGAACTGGGATATGCCTTTTTTTTATCAGTGTCTCAAATTTTCTCATGTTCCCTTACAGTCAGAACAAGCCTAGAGTTGTAGATGACGCGTTGGATCATTTATCATCACTTATTCATCAGTTATTTCCCTATCTTAATCTCTGACTTGTCATGTAAATATGTGACACTTTCACAAGTTTTTCCCCCCTTTTCTTTTCTCAGTGTCACCGCAGAGCACGTCCAAATTGATATGGTCCGAGTGCATGGACTTCAATTACACACAAACCAATATTGTTAGTTCTCTGAGAGAATTAAAAAAATTCCTCAATCAAGGATTTCATGTCAGGCTTGAGGAGGAAAAGGTACGAAAAATGAGCTCCTGAGCTGGTTTGAAATGTAAATTGTGTCAAAAGCTATTTTTGGAATATGGTATTTTAGGTCTTGTCTTGGCCCGTGGAAAAAGATGTTCAACCATCAAAGGAGAACAAAGGAGGGAAGGGGAAGGAAGTAAGTTTCTCTTTAAAGTAAAAAAAAAAGATCCCACCTCAGTGACTTCATGGTTTTTCTGATTAGCTATTCAGGAAACCCGAAAAGTTTACTGATTAAAAACACTCCACAGTGTCAAAAACCAAACTGAATTATTATCAGGTGACTTCCCCTCCACTTTGGACAGAAGTGGCTACACACATAAACAATTTGTACTCGAAACAGCTCAACATAAACATTACAAATCTTTTTCTTCTGACTAAATGTGAATCCAAATGTGTGCATATCTTCTCCAGGCTTCTAGTCCGGCCAAATCTGCTCCCACCAAAGAGAAGTCCAAAGACAAAAAGTCGAAGTGCGTGCCAGAGCTGGTTCACGACCCCCCCACAAGAAGGGTTCTTGGCTCTGCACATGTCCCACTGCAAAGCCTGGCCGAAGGCGGTCAGAAGGTCAGCGTCCTCTGTGACTTTGGTCCCCTGCAGACAGACTCTGAGGCTTTACCAAAACCTCACACGGTAAGTCTGCATGTGACAGTTTAAACAGCCAAACCATGGTTGAGGAATGCCGTCCACTAACCCCATCAATTACTTGGAACACAGATTTGGTACTCATGTAAATTCTATTACATCTTAAATATGTTTTTTTTTTAAATCTTTGCCAACTTGGGTCTAAAAACATCAGCCCACAGGGAAGACACAAGATGGTGAGCTGTAAACCTGAGATGAGATGAGCACTACTCTGTCGTGTGGTCTTATTTTTCACACACTTAGGATTCGGGAAAGACTAAAAAAGAGGACAAAAAGAAGGAGGAGAAGAACAATGGAGCATTACAGAAAGCATCTTCAAAAGGTAGCACCTCTCGACACCCTGACAGTTAGCGCCAGTCTGCAACAGACTGAGAATCAGAAGACAGTGAGGAGTTAATCTAAGGTTGTGGTCATTGGAGTATTAGATTGGGGCTGAAAGCTACTATTTGCTTTGCCTCCAGTTTTCGGTGACCTATTTGACGCTGTGTGATGCAGGTAAAAGGAAAGGAAGTCAGCAACAGGACCTGGATGTGACCCCCACGGGCAGCCCTGCTCCCGTCCAGCTGAACGCAGTGACTGTAGAGCTGAGCGTGGAGCTGGAGAAATGGCAGTCGGCATCTGAGGCGCACCTTTTAATACAACCTAAACAAAGCCCCTAGAGCACACAACGACTTTTTCATCAGAAAGCAAACCCAGGTTGAGGTCCTCCGGTCACCTGGAACTGGGTCTGATACCATGGAGTTCCATTAAACTTAATACCACCACCAATTTATGACATGTCAACATAAGAGTGTTATAAGTTTGTGTTTTTAATATTAAAATGAGCCAAAAGCTGCTTCTAAATGGACTGAACAGAAACTACAAGCTACAAGATTATCTCCATAATTTATGTTTCCAATCATAAAATACAGCTTTTTTTATATAAGTCTCAACAAAAAAAAATTCATAAATCCATTAGATGCTCCCACTTTAAGGATTTTAGCTATGATGCTACTTGGTCACAGCATTCATGGGTGAATATGGATACAATCCTAAGGCTGCTTTAAAATATATAATAGTTACAGCATCTGTTTTTGTGCTTAATGTTTTGGAAATGCTGGATCAGTGGATGCGAGTGCACCAGTGCCCAGAGGGACCAAGTTCACCATGCTCTACACTGATCCAAATGCAGGTTTGTGGATAAACGTGCAACAAAAGTAAGCTAAATTGACTTTTCCTCTGAGAGGAGAGACAGAAAAACTCTTCAGCTTACAGAATAACACAGATATCATCAAGGTTTGTTTGTTTTTTTTTCAGGGAATTTTTCCCCCTGCCAATACAGTCATAGTTACTTATTAAAGTAATCTAATTTCAATAAGAACACATACAATCTATGATGTTAAGCAGAAAAACTGGGGATAAGGGTGTTTGTTGGTAGTTTGTGAAGCTTGCTGGCAAGCAGAGTACGAAATCAGATCCTTTTAATTCATTCATAAACTTTATTTTTATACAGATATATTCAACACATTTTCAAAGAAAACCCAAAGAATTTAACCAATTCATACACGAGTCATCAGTAAGAAAGTTTTTGAAAAGGCCATATCAACTGGAACCGAGGATCCTTCTCACATGCTTACAGCAGTCCCTTGTAGAAGACTGTAAAAAAGTTAAAGCCAGACAGCAATGTGTCGCTGCTCTGCTCCAGATCAGAGCAAGCAAGTCTCTCCCCATGGCAAAATTTACACACATTATCAAACCTCTTATGGATACATATTATTTCCAGGCATAAAAAAATAAACTATAGCTCACCGATTTATTTTGCGCAAAACAGACTTTTTTTTTCAATCAAGTATTTTACAGTTCAAACATACATCGTCTCCAATAGTAAATGATCTCTGAAATCCCCTGATGAACTGTGCAAACAGTGTGAGAAGAATGATAAATTAACCATTTTATCTGCCTGGGCGGGACATCCACTCACACAAAGCCGGGACATCAAACCTTTTCCCAGGCAGCCGCAATCACAAACTAAATCCGCTCACTGTCTCTTTCTTCTGGGTGGATGGAACTTTTTGGGAAGGTTCTGAGGAGAGGATTCTCCTGATTGAGTGCTTGTGGGATGGCGTGGACACCCGAGAGGCCCGGGCAACAACAAGCACGCAACACACGGGGGCAGAATACAAATGCAGCTCAACAACCATGATGTGCAAAATTTACCGATTGTGCGAACGAGGGTTTAAAAGGCTTTAAAAGGTCTGGTCGTCGTTACAGGAGTCAGTCCAGTGGCCAAAGACCTCGCAGATGTCGCAGTAGGGCCGCTCGTCGCCCTTGCTGCCGTGGTAGGCGGTGTGTGGGGGGGAGTCGGGCATCTGCATCTGTGTGGGACAGTCCTCGGTGTCGTGCAGGTCGAAGCAGTCGCAGATGTCGCAGAACAGCCTGGGCGGGGGCTTCTTCTTGGCGGGTTGCTTGTCATGGCTGCGGACAGAGCAGGCACCTCTGCGTAAAACACACTATCTATACGTGCTCATAAGCAAAAAGCTGCTTTGATCGGGACTTACTCATCATAATTATCCAGTTCACTTGGATTGTTCCCATTGAGAGCAGCGGCTGCCATTGTCTCCAATTTGTCTTTCAGTTCTTCGTTCTTCCTCTGGAGGTCAATGATGACCGAGTTCAGGAACTCAATCTGTTAAGGGAACACACAGCTTTAGTGTCGTCTCTGCCACAGGTGAGGAATCATTGTTTTTTCGTGAATAATAATCCAATAACATGATAATACTTGTTTAAAAAAAACAATCACAAAACAGTGTTTTCTGTTAAGGATTTTTCCGTTATGTCCCACGGCTCCGCAGCCTGTGAGGGCAGTTTTTAGACCTATTTACATGAGGTAACTGTGACACAACCCGCCAAAGAATCCCAATAGTGATGAAGGTGCTGAACTGGCACCACGAAATATCAGCCAAAGACAAACCAAAGCTCGAATGAGTCAGCAGAATGCCATGGAGTGGCATCCTCCACTCCTGCTGTAACTAAGAGCACTGTCGGAGGGACCAGTGATTATTAGAGCCATTGGTAAATCAAGTTTGATTCATCTTTGGATGAGAGTGTGTAGTTTTTCACACCAACTGGATGAGACACAGGAGCCACAGTGAAAACGCATGCACAAGTGAAGCTGATGAAAAACATTAACAAACCGCTGCCTGATGGTGGTGTAGCATTGCCAACATCAGAGACAGGGCAGAGGAGGAGAGTTGAATTTATTAGAAAGAGGAGGGGGAGAAAAAAACAACGAAATTTGAATTAGGACCCCTCTTGAAAAGGACAATACACTCATGTCATCACAGACACAGAGAGTACAGTATAAGGTTTTACAGCAAACAGAGGAGGCGAGACACGAGCGTGGCTGAATGGCCTCCACTGGGGCATTAGGTCAGCGTCTGGGAGACTTCAATGTCATTTCAAATCATTTGGCCCACATCACCTCTGTAAAGCATTATACTGTAACATGAGTCCACTTTAAAATACCACAAAGAGCTTCTGGTAGAAACCGAACTACTGGTGAACATTCACAGCATTCAGACTGTTTCCATCCGACTGCCACGTCATCGTAACGAGAGCGAGTTACTGTCAAAAGATTCAGTGAGCAGGGTGGGAAACAATCGTTACATTGAACGTACGAAAAAGGAAATAAGACGAAATGGATTCAAATCAAAACCAAGCGATTTGGGAGAAGAGCAACCGTGCCCACCTGACTCTCTGCTGTCTCTTTATCCTCCCTCATTTTGTCCAAAATGGCATCACCTAGAAAACAAACCAAACAACAACTGATTGATGTCTTTGTTTTCTGCAGAAATATTCTCAGTGGCCCAGAGTTACCATAGTTACCTGAGGACCTGCTGATGCTGTCCAGCCCGGCGGCCAGCTCCTCCTCCAGCGTCTGCACGTGCGCCTGCAGCTTTGCTTTGTCATGCTCCAAGTCCTGGACTGTACTCTGCAGCGTCTTAACTGAGGCACTTTCTCCACGCAGGACAGCCAGCTGCAAGGAAAACCACCCACAGCCGTTCTTTTCCCAGCTCAACAAAACCATCAGACGGCTGAAATTCATTACCAGCATAGAGACAAATGTCACCAACAGAGGACCGAAACCATTTAAAAACTTTCAGTATTTAATTCACATTGGAGCACAGGACTTTCTATAGGTCATGGCAGCAGAAAAGACGATATCAGATTCCACTTACAAGAAAAATGTGTTAGTAGGTCTCCACCAGCAACAGTGTTTACCGTCTTCAGAGCTCAGATTGTTAAGAGATAATTCACAAAAATGCCAGTTACTCGAATATTGCTCAACTTAGGAGTGGCATCCTGTTAGAAACATCCTATTCGGGTCAGTTTATCTTTGATTTGGGTAAAATGTGGTCCACCATTTATGATGCTAAAAGCTGCATATGGTACTTAACCAGCGTTTTAAGAAGTTTTAAACGTCTCTGTGCTCAGAGTTCATCACAAACTGTCCAGCATTCAGTCTGCATGATTTCAAGTTTGTCATTTCAAATGGGTAGATTCACTCTGTGCACCACACAATTAAGACCTTTGTCAATATTAATCAGAAAAACTTCATTAAATGAAACCAATCCGATGTTGTTCCTACCTCGCTCTTTAGATTGTCCACCTGCTGGTCCTTCTCTGAAATTAAGGCACTGTTTTTATGGATGGACTTTTGGAGGGTTGCCTTCTCCTTGTCCAGCTGCCCCTTCAAAGTGCTCTCACTGTTTAACAAAAAGAAAAAAAGTCACATGCATTCACTGTGGGTTAGGGGGAGAAACCTGACCATATTTCACCTTTTGAGTTCATTCTATAAACCTGAACTTCAGGGCCATGGCACTCCCATACTGGGACAAATAAAAGCTACTGAACTAAACTTATTTCCTGGGGCAAAACATAAACAACTGCAAAAAAAGCATGAGGACAAACAAGACACATTATTAAAAAGGCATAGAGTACCTGAAAGCACTGTTTGGGAAGCTTGGAAGTAAAAAAGGACAGTGTCATACACCAATAAATATGAATAATACGATTACGTGTATTAATAGGAAGTATCAAGCTGGTGATACCAGGCATGCAGTTAAAAGGAACAAAAAACAAAACAAGATAAGGGAAAAAGGGGGAGGAAATTATTCTCTTACCTCTTTTTCAACTCTTCCAGCTCTTTTCTGAGTTTGGCATGCTCATCCTTTGACTGGGAATAAACAGTCGAAAGTCCAGTTCATAAATGGGCTGAATACCAATGTCTGAATATACACACATGAAAACATACATGTGTTTTTATGAAGAAATCTCTCACCTTTACTAGATTGCTCTGGTCTTTGTGGCTGTTTTCCAGCTCCCGGCTCAGCTTGGTGTTCTCATCTTGCAGCATCTGCAGGGACTGCGACTTGTCAGAGACCACCTTTTTGAGCTCCTCGCTGATTGGAGGAAAACACAATAAGCCTGGTAAGAACCTGTAGCATTTAATCTCGTCAGTGTCTCAGCGTGTAGAGAAGTCTGGCACCTATATGTGACCCATCATGCCGATAGTACCATGCTTGGACCCAGGTGCACTCACATTTCTTGGCGCAGACTCTTAGTCCTCTCCACTTCGGTGCAAAGCTGCTCTTTGGACACGCTGAGATCTCCTTGGTGTGCAGAGTTTTCCTTCCTCAGCGTTTCCAGCTGAAAACAACAAATCACATGTTCACCGCTACCAGTGCCACACGGTAGAAGTGGCTTTCGGCATTTCCTCAGCGAGGACCCGGGTTTCACCTGTTTCTGCATCTCCTGCTTTGAGTTCTGGAGCTCCTCCAGAAGGGACTGGGCTTTGTTCGTCTTCTTCAGCAGAGCGGCGTTCTCGATTTTCAGCTGTTCAAAAGCCTCAGCGGTCTTACCAGAGGCCTCTGTGGCCTAAACAGAGACACATTTGCTAAAATCAAGTTGAACTAATTCGCTGAAAGTTGATGTCAATCCTCCCATCATTTGAAGATCTTATACCTTTGATCATTATTTTGTGCTATTACCTTAAATTAATTTGATTTACTAAGCATGAAACTATCAGAATTATCCAAATATTAGCAAACAATAATTTCTGGTATAATTTGGTTGACGAGCAAGTTGAATATTGGAGTAGGGAGAGAAGCAATGAGCTGTGCTATTAAATCCCATCTACAACCTGTGGCCTCAGAACGGAGACTGAAAACCAATTTGTGATCAGTCAGACAAGTCAGACGAATTAACCCAAATCGTTCATTTAAAGTTTTTTTTTTTTTTTTTACTTTGAAAAAGAAGCAACTGACTGTTCACTTCACACCTTTGTAATTCATTGTAAACCGGATTCATTGTGCCCAAAATTAGGTCGCGTTATAAACCCACAGGCAAAGGCTGGGAGCTAAGTGTATTACAGAGCTGTTAGCCAAAGGAAGATGAAGGTTAGGAACAAAAAAGAAAGGAAGACGAACCAGCAAGCATGCAGTGAAAGGGTGATCTAGCCCCAGCCACAACAAAGTGTTTGATTCAGTGATTGCTACAGGAGAAAAAAATACCTCAAGCTGCTTAGAAATGGCTTGTTTAAGCTGTGACTCGAGCTCCCTGACTTGCCGCGAGGCTTCATCCCGCTCCGCCTGCACCGCGTCCCTCTGAGCTGTGAGGTGCGAGATGTTGGAGGATGTTTCTTCTCTCAAAACGGCCGAAGCGGACACCTCTTCCAGAGCATTCCTATACTGATTTTCTAAAAGGTCTTTCTCAGTTTGCCGTGCCTTGACTTCGGCCTCTAGCTGCTCCTTGCAGGCCTGTAAACTCTGCGCCTCGCTCTCAAGTCTCGAGCGTTCAGAAAGCCAATTTTCTTGGTTTGAGCGGAGAGAAGAAATCTCCAGCTCCAATTTGTGCTGTTCGGCTGACAGGTCCTCCTTTGCATTGGTCAGGGAAGTCGTCAGTTTATCCAGCTCCTCGAGCTTAGATGACAGCTGCTCTTTATCTTGTTCCAGTTGATGGTTTAGTTGTTGTTGCTGGTTCAGTTGTGATTTCAAAGCCTCCAGATCAACGAAGAAGGATCTCTTTTGTTCATCAGCATTCTTAAGGTTTGAGGTAACCTCTTTATTTTCTTGTGTAACTTTGGACAACGTTGCCTTTAGTTCCTCGATTTGTTTGGAAAGACAGTCTTTGTCAGAATCGGCTTGATTCCGCTGGCTGGACTCGGCCTGAAGCTGGCTCTCCAGAAGGTGTCTGGTCTCTGACTCTGATTCAAATTGACCTTTTAATTCCTGCATTTCCTGAAGCAGTGTCTGCTTGTCTTTTTGCAAACTCTCAGCTTTTTTGTCCAGCTCAGTCTGTAGAGACTGAAGGTGCTGATTATCTTTTGTCAGATTTTCTACCTGTCGAGCTAACTCTAAATTAGACTTTTCAAGCTCCAGTTTGAGTTTACTGTGCTCTTCAGAGAGCTCAGCTTTGGCCGTCTCGAGAATTTGAATGGCAGACAACTGCTTGTGCAGTTCGTTTTGTACATCAGCCTTTTCACGTCCCAAGGCGCTCACCTGAGCTTCAAGCTGCTCCTTCTGGAGTCTGGTTTCTTCTAGAGCTGCTGTTAGACGGGCCTTTTCTTCACTAAGGTCGGCACTGGTTTTGTTGGAACTGTCCAACTGCTCCCTAGCTGCTCGCGTGTCACTAAGTAGCTTGTCACGCTCCAGAGAAAGAACATTTTTCTCAGAAACCACCCTGGTAAGTTTGTCCTCTAACTCTCCCTTCTCTTCGACCAAACGCTCATAATCTGTCTTCTGTTGCTCTAGAGCTGAATCCAGGCTCATCTTCTCCTTCCGTAAATCATGCAGAGCCATCTCAGTCTCAGAACTCTGAAGGTGCAGCGCCTTTTTCTCTTGCTCAAAAGACGACAAGGCTTGATTAAATTTCTCGTTAGAATTAGTCAGTTGTTCTTTGGAGACCTGCAGCTTCTCTTTCAATTCTTGAAGCTCTTGGAGGAGCTCTTCCTTGTCGTTACAGACTTTTCTCTGGACTGCCAGTAGGTCTTCCTTCTCCTGCAGAAGGTGAAGCCTTTCAGAATCAGTCACTTGGCTGCTTGTCTTGAACTCCTCCAGCATTTGGGTCAGGCTCATTCTGGAGGCTTTAAGTTCTTCACATTCACGGATGTGGCTCTCCAGGTCTTTCTTTGTGAGGCTGAGCTTGTTCTGAAGCTCCTGCTTCTCTGTCTCGAGGTTCTTTTTATCCAGAACAACGGTGCTGATTTCAGAGGACATCTCTGCTTTCTCTTTTGTCAGCGTTTCTGCCAGGGCCTGGAGCTGGGTGTTCTTCATGGTAAGATCCTCTTTTTCTAAGTTCAGGGAGTTCAGTTTTGCCTGCACCTCTGCATTCTTAGCATCAAGAGATTTCTTTGCATTCCTGGCAACATCTCTCTCTGATATGAGGTTATCCCTCTCAGATATGAGCTGTGTCTTGCTTTCGTTGAGGTCCTCTTCGAGCTGCTTCCTTTCTTTGCAGACCTTTTCATAATCCTCGAGTAGCTGCTTCCTCTTAGCCTCAATTTGCTGAATGTCCTGCTGATGCTTGAAGACACAGTCATTCTTCTCTGTATATTGTCTTTGAAGCTCCTCAATCTGGGCCAAGTACCCACCTTTATCTTGCTGAAGCTCTTGGTTTTCAGCTTGTGCTTTCTGCAGAAGCTGTTTGAGCTTCTCCAGCTCCTCCTGCACTAAAAGCCTCTCTTCATCTGAATGCTTGTTATTGGCGAGTAATTCCTCTTGATGCTTTAAAAGTTGATCTCTGCCTATCAGTAGCTCTTCTTTCTGACCTGAAAGCTCCGTGTAACTGATCTCAAAGGCAGAGAGCTTTTTCTGTGTCTCTGAAAGGAGCTTCTCCAGACCGTCTTTCTCTACTTTAACAGCCTCGTGCACCTTAGACATATTTTCCAGGTCTTTATTTTGCTTTTCCAGCTTATTGGACAAATGTTCAACATCATGCTTGTGGGAGTCAAGTTCAGCAGATAGACACTGGGAAAATAAAGATGAAAGAAAAAAAGGAGGGGGGGGTATATTTCCAGGGTAAAGCATGAATGAATACAAAATAAACCAACCAGATATGAAGTGATATGCAAATGGAGAGGTTAAGCTGCAGAAGCATAAAAAAATGGCAAACAAATAACCCTGAGCTCACGACACAAGTATGTTTTTCAACAATGTAAAATAAAGGAAAAGAAAAGGTGGAGCATTTTCACTCATTCCCAAACGAAGGCAGCAGACTGTATGACCACTGATCACTAAAACCACTGATATATCTTTGTAGTAAACCATGGAATGCAAAAACATGTCAGAGAGTGAAAATGCTCCAGTGAAAAGGCAGGCTGCTGAACAATACCAGGAGTATACACTGAAGTCAAAATGAAAGCTAAACATATAGCTGGATTCAGAATATACCCCCAGCCACCCGACTCTTTAGCGCACTCTAAACTGTAGATTTTCTCCTTATCTGCTTGGTTAGTTGAGTTAGTTGAGTAAAGAATGGTAGTTTAAAAAAAAGAAACACAAAATAAACTTAAATAAGAATGTATCTCAGCAGGGACTTCTAAAACTCTGTCAGGATGACAGATGGGTTGCTTGTCCCCCCTCTGCCCATTTGTTAACTTTCTTGGTCTCCCTCTTTGGCTGGTTGTTTCAGCCCCTGCTGATCTGGTTAAGAATTTGAGGATACTGTTTTTAGCTGCTGAATTTTGTGCCTCTGGAGGTTAAGACACTGTCTGTTTTTAATGTTTGTGTATTTTACAATGGTTGAATAAGCGGAGGCCACCAGCTTCTTTGACATGCAAGACAAAGGGAGCAAGTTCCCACGCATGCTTTTCTTCTGAAGCTCAATACAAACATGTAGGATTAATAAATGGAAAAAAAGGTTAATGGCACATCTAACTAAACAGATAACAAAAAGGCTGATTCTGAGCAGACAAATGCTGCTCTGGTTAGGAAAAATGACTTTGGACAGTTAAAGATTGGTACAGGAGGTTGTTGCGGGACATTGTAAATGTTTTACAAAATAAGTGGAGAAAGGGTACATTTAACAGTTTATTAAATCAGATTTTTCCTTTAGTAAAATGAGAATTCTTCTCTAATCGCCAAACTGTATGAGGCGTTTGAAGAATAAAAAAATATAAATATCTATATATTTTTTTAAAATAATAATAATTCCAATTCTGATTAGTTTTTTAAGTCTAAAGAGTACAGAGAGAATGGGTTTGGGCATTTTCTGAATCCATTCAAAGGGAATATTTAGACTAATTTGCTGAACCTCTCATTGGATATAAAAACTGTTTACTGCATTACTAAGCAAATTTTTTAAGAGTAATAAACTGAAAATAAATATATTCCATATATTCTATTTTTCAAAGACCGGTTTTACCCCTCTTAAGTTTGTAATTAGCTAGTTATTCAGGCTTATGTGAGAGTGAATAATGTGTGCAAATAATGCATGACAGTAAGAGGGCAACAGCGTTTAATATACAGTTATCACTGAAGCTAAATTCATTAAAAATATTCAGTTGCATGCAGTCTCCCTTATGTCTGGAAATCTTCACAATTTAGGTGATGAAATTGTTCGATTATTTTATATTTGAACATTAAGTCTCTATGTTTTCCTTTATTATTGTTGATGATAAAATAGACATTTGAAACATTTAAGAAGTTTTTGTAACTTTAAATATGCAACCCTCAAAGTTATAAAACAAACCACAGACATCAGAGTTTGCGCTTACCTGAGCTTGTTCTTTGAAAGGCTGAAGCTCTGAGACGGTCTTCTCCAACTCTTGGGCTTTGTCCTTGGATCCTGATAGCTCCTGCTTCAACTTGCTAACTTGAGTCTGCAGTTCCTCAAGTTGTTTCACATGGAGCTCTGTTGCCTGAGACAGGGACTTCTCTTGAGAGGCCTTCAGCTCCTCAGCAAAAGCATCTCTCTGTTTAACCGTTTTCTCCTGGGGAAGACAAAGAAAGCAAAATGAACATTTTTGGCACATTTTAGCCAAATGTGAAAACTTTTATATGATCTTATTAACTTATTTTTGTCTGAACAACATGACAGTTGTACTGGTCAGTTCTTCGGGTAACTCTCTTTGATATAAACTATGACAAAGTCTGAATTTAACTTCTAATCTTCTATGTACAGCTAACGTAAATGTGTGTACATCTCGTCCTTCATGACCGTTTTCTGACTTTTATGTGACTCTGCTTGCATTTTGCTATTGTGGATGTATATTGAAATTATTTGTATCAACAGGAATGCCTCATATTCCAATTTGTGATATGCTGTTACTTATAAATACTTTTTTTTCCACGCAGAACATGTACTGAGGCTGTACTATGTTTTATATGTAGTACGAGGCAGTGATACACAACTAGGAAACTTTGGGTCAGATATTCCTGTAATGCCATTTTCTACCACTAGATGGGACAAGAATCAAAGCATCCAAGTGCCTACTCTGTCCTGGCCAGCACTGTCAGAGGAATAAACAAAATAACAAGGCAGAGACCAGTAATAAATACACTACCACTTAATCTAATACCACCATATACTTTTGTTGCCATCTAAAAAATACTGACCAAAGTGGAAATCTTCTCCTGAAGACCACTTATTTGAGTCTGATGAGATTCTCTGGTTTCTTTCAACTCCTGCTGTTTGCTCGACTTTTCAAGCTGGAGTTGTTCGTTCAAGTTGGCCACCTTCTCCTTTTCTTCAGCAACACGATTCTGAAGCTCTTCGAGCCTCCTGTGTAATGTCAGTAAAGTAGAGTATGCGAGTTGACTTCACAAATAAAAAATGAGTCTGCAAAGTTTTATGCTGATTACATTCTGCTGAAGCAATGTCTGTATCCAAGCTCTTGTACCTTTCTTTCTGTATGAGATCTTCATTCATCTTTGTCAGTTGTATTGAGCTATCTCCTGTAGCCTTCATCATGTCTGAAATGTTATTTTCCAGTTTGGTTTTATCCTTTGAAAGCTGCTCAAGCTTTTCATCTGCGGCCTTCAGCTTTCTCTCCATCCCTGATTAAAAGCAAAGTAAGACTGGTAAAAGAGCTCGGGCCTTTTCAGAAAACTATCAATGAAGGAAAACTTTCATAGACAACTGCAGCTCATCTCGACTCACAAAATATCTGCTCAGAACAATAAAACTCTGCCATACTCACCAGCAAATTGACTCCTCAGAGACTCCGATTCTGTGGACAAGGATGTGCACTTCTCTTCCTTTAGAGTAAGCTTCTCAACTGTTTCTGTAAAAAAAAAAAAAAGGTGATCTTAATTCAAGAAAACACTACATACATTCAAATAATCCACAATGGCTGCTGATCAGAGGTGGTGGGTGTAAATGATTGGAATCAGAATGAATAAATCATGAACCTTGCAAAGTTTTTGCTGATTTACTGAGTTCCTCTGTGCTCTCTGCTAACTTTTGTTTCTGTAGAAAAAAAAGACATAAAGTTAAATTCAAGGTATAATGATTAGGACAGGTATATGGCCAAGTTCTAAAACACAGACGTCCTGGCTTCTATTAGCTCCATAGAGATTTACTTGCTAATTTCTTTTTTGTTATAAATCGTAGTTATTTAAAGTAACATTGAATTGTACACATGAAACACAAAACACTAAGTTAATTGATATGAATAATGGATTGCAGTAATGAGAGCACTGATCAAGTGAGTCTGAATCGGGTTTCCGTTCATCCAAACAGTGGTCTTTCATCCTCACCAGGCCTCCGAGCTCTTCCTCCAAAGCGTCCTTAACTTCCTGAGTGGTCGTAAGACTCTGCTGCAGAGAGGCTACTTTCTGCTGTTTTACTTCCAGCTCAGAGCTCAACTCACTGACCTGTATGATGAGTTAAAAACTAAATTAATTTATCAAATAGAAATGCAATAGGTTTGGTTTCCTCAAACGACAATGCAATAATCCTGACAGACAAAATAACTATCTTGGCATAATGAACCGAGTGGGGTTGTCTAGACTCACCCTGGCATCCTGGTTGTTTCCCTGCTTCTGCACCTCCTCTAACTGACTCTTCAGAGCAGCAAACTCCTGGTCACGTTGTGCTAACTGGCTGCGTAGAGCCTCTTTTTCTGCCATTTGCTCTTTGGTTAATTTGTCTTTGTCTTGGGTCTGTTGTGCCAGATTTTCTTCCATCTCTTCCAGCTGCTTTACCCTGATTTCTGCAGCATGAAGCTTTCCAAGAACATCCTCCATCTCCACAAGGTGCTGCTCTTCGGCTTTTTCAACACTGGACCGTAGCGACTCTTCCAGTCGCTCCTTGTCCTCAGTCAAGGACAGCAGCTGTGCCTTGAGTGCCTGCACCTCTTGAGTCCAAGCTGAGGAGTCAGCTTCATGTTTGGCTGCAGCCTCCTCTACAGCTGACCTGTGCTCCAGCTTGAGCTTTTCCAGGGCACTTTTGGTTTCCACTAGCTCTTCTGTCTGGGCACCAGCACCTTTGCTGAAGGACACTTTCAGCTCCTCCATGGCCTGCTGGTGAGATGCTACAGCAGACTCCAGCTTGGAACGCCACAGTTCGACAGTGTCAGCGTTTCCCTTCTCAGCCTGACTTAAGCGCATCTGCAACTGTTCTTTATCACTGGAAAGCTTCACAGATGTGGTCTGAAGCTGAGCCAGGGCTTCGCTGTGGATTTTTTCTTGAGCCTCAAGCTTCTCCTTGTATTTCTCCACCTCTTCTTGCCAGTTAGTTTCTTTAGATGCCAGCTGATCCCTAAGAGAGTTGATCTCTTCCAGTAGGGGAGAAAGAGCTGCGTCTGAGTCCTCAGAGCTCTGTTGGATCCCGATACGCAGCTGCAGGTCAGCGACTTCTCTAGTTCGCAGTGAGAGGTCCTTCTCAAGCTCCATAATGCGGGATCTTTCTGACACTGTGGCAACCTTCAAAAGCAGACATCTTGGATTTGAAAAATATATATAGTTCCAGTCTATAATCTTAAACACTTTGTACAATAAGAACAAACAAGTCATAATAATAATCATTATTATTGAAACATTTTCATAAATGAATTAACATGTACTACAAACACAAAGTTAAGAACAGGTAAAGATTATTAAAAAAGTATTGCACTGACCTCTTGTGGTAATATTAGGCATAGTCCATAAATGTAATCAATAATCATTTTAAGCAGATATGATTCTATTGCATATTCTAATCTTTTAAACATGCTTCACCTATTGGTGCTTTAAAATAAGTTTCCGTTTTACAAACAAATTATCTGAATAGAAACACCTTCATGAAAGAACTGTTAAAAATAGAATATGACATAACCATCATAAATTGATATGAATCTTCCTTATACCCCATATGCCTGTGATACCATGGAGGGACACTGGGATGTGTAGTCTAGGAGGTGGAGCTGGTTTAAGACTAGGAAAACGCAGGGACACCAAATAAGCAGGACAAATGGATGCCAGGAAGGACTGGGGAAGTAAAACATAGGAGGACTAAAAGTGATTTGCTGGGGACAAGGGGGACGGCTGTCTGTCTGGCTAAGCGGCGATACCAGAAAAGCATGAGTGAGTTCAGCTCGGGTAACGTTTTGGAATATATCAAAGGAGATGCCGTAATTAGTTTTAGTTTTGATGTGTCAAAAAGGAAAATTTTATGCTTCTGTGTATGATCATTTTGAGTAAACCAATTACATTTTGGTATATATAGATATACACGTTTTGACTCCATTACTTAATTCATATTGTTTTATATGAGGGATGAAAAAATCGTGTAGGATACAGCCACCACAAGCCCCAGGCCCTGACTGGCCCATCTTGATGGCCCTCTCTTTGGCCTCTGTACCTTGCTCAGTCCCTTTCCCAATGCAGCACACCCCAGAGCAGAATTCATTACCCTAGCGTCTTCTAACTCTCTTTGGAGTTTCTCAGCTTTGGTCTTTTCAAAGAGCAGGCTCTGTTCAAGCTCCTTAATGTGGGCATGCTCCAGTCTGGTCTGCGTCTGTTAGTAAACAAGGGGGAGAGGAAGAGAATACACCAGTGCCACCATCACATGCCAGCCCAACGCAGACAGAGAGGGAGGGAGACAGGAGAGACAGTGAGTGTGTCAGTGTTGTTGTGTATAGGTATCGGATGGGTTGATGAAAAGGTACTGGGTGGGTGCAGTGAGTGATGTAAGAGAGGACATTAGAGGACATCACATGCAGAAAACTTGGACTGTTCAATAAACAACTGTAAATATTTGTGAATACGGGATGGGAATAACAAGGCAAGAAGCAAAGGAGTGGGACATGTACAGGTATTATGGGTGTGCAGGGTGAGCATGTAGATGGGGGCGCTTTGGAAGGAACCATGCACAACTGACACCTGGTGAACAAAGCACACTGACTGTTATGATGCAGAGAAAATTTGGGTCAAACCAGCACAATAATCAGGTTTAATGGCCTCACCACAGCATAGAGGGAAAGCGCTGTTGTATCTATTAATACTCCTGTATAACATGAAAGCATCAAAGTCCATTATACACAAGTTATCATACGCTGTTAAAGATGAACTGTGGTTTACCATTCCAAGAAATTGTTGTGTTTTCCAATCTTTTCGTTATCCTGATAAGCTAACGAAAAACTAAAGCATTTTAAATTCCTTCACTGCTTTTCTCTTTAGTGATGAGGCCATTGTGCAGATCATACACAGTGAGTATTTGATAAGAAACCACCAGTTATCAGACCATCATGTGGCAGAACTGTGATCAATCAGTTGAATAGAAACATTTTACGCCTCAGAAACAGAAGAAAGGATTCTTGGTACTGTGTAAAATAATTTTATCTGATTTTTCCGAAAAGTTTTAAATGCAACTTTCATATGAAAGTAAATCTGGTATTATAAAATAACCATTACGTGTCATCTAATAGCATTAGTTCTAAACAACAGGCATGTGGGCCATCTCAGGCCCTCTATGGACACAGTCTGAACAAAAGCTTGGTTTAAATGGAACTACTTATCTGAATGTCACACCCAAACAAAATGAGAAGGGAAGTAAATGGGCATAACAGGACAATATAAACTTTGTGCCTTATTGTTATTTTTTGGGGTATTACAAATTCAAAAACATGTCTTTGTTGTGCTTATAATCTGTCCCCTGACAATAAACCTTTGTAAAAACATTAGTTTAAATTTTTAGTTTTATTTTGACTGTTGTGAGAGGACTGAATTTAGGTCTGTGGCTTGTAAGTGGAATGACAAGGGAGCATCTCCAGTGGTTTCATGCTGAGCACTGGACCAACATGAAAGACAAGGAGGGAGGAAGAACATGTAATAAGATCACGTCACTGAACAGGGAGGCACTGAGAGCTGAACATTAGTACAACTTTCAACAGGTAAAGCACGATTTAGTTTGTCCTGTTCACTGTGTGCATCTTTATCATTCCAAGCTGCATGCATTTTTTATTTAGCCACAGCTGTGAATATGAAACTGTTAATGCTTGAATTTGAAGCAAAGAAAAGGGGCTTTCCAACCCTTGTGTCCTCATAAAAAAGAACTACTTTGAGCTTGGATGACTTCAGGGTAAGTAAGACTGTCCCCTTAGCAGCTCTGTGGAATACATTTATTATTTGATTAGATATGAACTCAAAAATATCACTTGAGCTCCAGAATTTTGCATAGCATGCTTTGGGATGTAAATATGATGTAATAGTAGATTAAACCTATTGTTTAAGTTACTGTGAACATTTTTTTCTTTTAAAGCCAGAAGAGAAAAAAAAATATATAAAGGCCTGATTCTAAACTAAACCAGCCTCATACTGTCCACGTAAACTTAGCCAGAGAAAGAGAATATAAATCACCTGTAAAAATTTCACTGATCTGTGACAAGGGATACCAGCTGATTTCATAAAAGTGAAAAGAAAAAAATAACAACAACAAAACAATTATTGGACATTTGATCTTAACAGGAATCCTAAATTGGTACTAAGATGCAGGCTGAGAGGAGGATGTGCTTCCTTTTAATGGATTTCAAATTGTGAGCCGCCTTCATTTTGTGAAAAATAAACATGTCAAAATCTTTACTTGTAGAGGAATGGATCTGTGTTGCATATATACCTCCAGGTCCCCTTTGGTTATGCAAGCTTCTTCCACGCGGAACTGAAGGTCTTCCACCTTCCTATTAACAGAATAACCACAAAAAGAAAATGACTAAGGCAGAAACTAAAAGCGTTGAGAGAGGACAGCAAAGACAGCTCAGGCTGACCCAAAAGCTTCTAAATGACATTAAAATACAAAGCATATAATGAATTTAGAGGGGTTTCTCTAAAACTGAGCACCTTAATATTAAAAACAACTCATGTTAAACTGTTCTGATGAATGTGTCTTTTACAAGTTAAATCACAGGCCATCTCTTACCGGCGCTCCTCCTCCAGCTGATTCAGTAGCTCCACTTTCTCTTTGTCAGCAGCTTCTACCAAGGCACGCAGCTGGTCCATTTTTGCCTCCATCTTCAAAGGGAAGTCAAGGTTAAAGTTGCAGAAACTCTAGCTCCAACAGTCATTTAAAATCAGTAGTTGGCTGACCTGCTCCTGGTCATCCCTGAGGAGGTTCATCTCTTGCTCTATCTCTCCAGCATGGCTAGTGGCCTTAGCAACTTCAGCTCTTTCCATGTCTCTCTCAGCCATTAGCTGCTCAATATGCTGCTGCTTCTCTTTCAGAGCCTCCTGCAAGGCGGTGGTGCCTGAAATCTTGCGGTTATACCTTGACGAAGTCTCTGTTAGCTGCACAATCACACGAAAAGTAAGAGTCATATTGCTGTGCAAGCACATCATAAAAAAATGTCCCAAATACTGTTGTTACGGAGTGTCTCCATGTCTCACCAGGCCCGTTCGGCTCGGCTTAGCGCTAACAGAGGATGCCACTGAGCTCATGGTACTGACGGAGGAGGCACTGGGGCTTCTTTTCAGCCCTGATGGCGTGGTTACTGCTTTCCGTACGGTTGTTTTTGCTTTTGCTGGCGTTGTGGAAGGGAAGCCGATGCGTGTGACTTTGTGAACTGGAGCAAACAGGCCATATTTGGGCTGGCACTGGAAATATCTAGAGATACATGACAATGGTGGAAAGTGTACAAAAATTGAAGATTTGTTGTCCACATGTGCAATAACTTTCCTTTTTATAATTCACAACTTCTAGGAGTTCTGTACCTGGTGCCTGCCACTGCTCCATCATTCTTTCCTAAAGGTTCATCTAATTCCACACCACACCACTCGCCTTTGGCAAAATCCGTCTCTCCAAGGAAACGTACAACTCCAGCCTTTGTACCGCCAACCTGAGAAGGAAACACCAAACATGAGCCCACACCTTTAGCCACAGTAGGTCTAAAAAAACTAAGCCTCCTAACAAATTATATAAATCTATAAATTCATTATGAGCAAAGATGTGCATTCTGAACGAAGCCCTGCTGAAATGTTGACATTATAGACTTAATGTGCTTTCTCCCTTTCAATTATTTCACAGTCCACAGCTGCATGGATTAAATGACACTAAATTTGGTAGTAATGAGATTATTTCCTCTGCAGCCTCACTGGTATGAGCCATACTTCCTCTTGACATAATGTGCTGTACAGCCTTTAGGCTTTGGAACAGGACAAAAAATAGAGAATCTGTAATGAGGAAGGAAGGTGCTCAGCAGCATACACGTGGGCCTACAGGACGGAGCACAGATGGTGATTGTAACTACATGAACAGCTACCAAGTCACAGGTGGTGTTGTGACAATAAGAAGTGGAAGAAAACATTTTTCATCTGTTAATTTCTTTCAACGTTTAAAAAGAAATTTACCAGCACACGGTCGCCCATCTTCAGCTCCCTTTCCCCCTTCTTGACTGAGCCACTCTCTGAGAGATTGGACACAGATTCGCTGTTAGTACGTGTGAGGTTAGAGGACTGTGTGGCGGCTGTGGTGGAAGAAGCCTTCTTCGCTGCCGCAGCACTTGAGGGCAAAGCTGACTTTGTGGTGGCTGTGCGCGAGGCCACACTTCCAACTGAAGGAGTGGGAGAAGCCGCACGAGACGGTGGTGCAGTCTGCGTTCCATTCGCCTCCCCCTCGGTGCGGCACAGCTTAGAGGGGCGAGTAAATATCCCTCGCAGGGCTTCACACTGGAAGTAGCGCACTCCTGCCACAGAGCCATCATTCTTCCCAATTGGTTCATCTAGGACAATGCCTGCCCACTGTCCTGGGGCGAATTGTGTCTCTCCTAAGAACTGTATGTAGCCAGGCTTGTTTCCGTTCACCCATACTCGCTCTCCAATCTGGAAATTCTCCTCGGCATTCTTGTCATCTTCTCCACTGGCACCTGCAGCTGATTTGTCAGGAGGAGCACTTTTAGCTGTATTAAGAAAGAGAACAGGGTTGAGAAACTACCAAAACTTAGACAGTGGTAACATTTGTTCAGGTTTTTTTAAATAGATTTTTTTAATAGATTTTTGATAGATTTGCTCATTAATGCACCCATTTCATCCAGTCGGTTGTCCCTTATTTTTTTAAAGTAACAGAAAACCGAACTTAACTTTATCAACCCCAAACAAAGTAAAACTGAATAGCTGACAAAAAATCTCTTGAGAAATACAATGTGTGTTTAAATGTCAAATTCAAAGGTCTGAAAAGACACAAGACAGGTAATAAAAGGTCTGAGCACTCTACCACATGGTAAACAGTTTGGAAATTTTGAATGGCCTGAACTACAACACCAAAGGTTCACCAGAAGATGAGGGTGCAGAGGCTTGTACCTGTGCTTGGGTTGGTCTTGGGCGCTCCAGTGCCAGGCGGCCTTGCTATTTTGCTAGGCACTTTGATCCCACTGGGCTTAGTAGAGCTCATATTTTCAACAGTGATCTGGCCAACAAGGCTGGTGTCCGTCAGTGGGTTTAGGCTGACCCTGAACCATCAAAACACCACCGCTGTGATCTAGCAGCACCAAATCGGATGAAGCAAAAACAAAAAAAAGGGACAAAAGAAAGAAAATAAGGAAAACAAACAAAAAACAAAAACCAGGAAAAGGGAGAAGGGAGGAAAAAGGTGGTGCTTACAAAAAGAACCCTGTGAAGAGAGAGAGAATAGAGACACCAATTAACCTTCATTGAATTGACCCAGTTATATTTTTTCCAGAACACTTTAATGGCTTATAAACCGATGCCTATTGTACAAGGAATTGATTAATTTGATCACTCGTAATGTAAAAGTAGAGAGTAAATTGTTTATACTGGTACAAAACCAATGCATTTCACTGAATAAGCAAACTCAATGAGCAAACACAGATGACCCCGAAGCATGCTACTGACACTGTCACAGAAGCATTTTGTTTCTGTTATGGCAACAAGATCCTCAGCTCACACAACAGCAAAGTTAGAGCTAAAAATATCATGTCAGAGGATAGTCAATTTGCTGTCTACGATATAGCTACTGAAAACGTCTAAAATCTCACCTTAGATGACCTTTATCACAATCCACACAATGATAAAATGTTCCGTCAAGCAGTTTTAAATCATCCTGCCAGCTAAAGTCGTGTCAGGCTGTCCAAAAGCCTTTCCAAGGCAGGATTACTGTAGAAACACGACCACCAGCTACCAGTAGCAGATTATCCAGTTTGTCAGATTACCACAAAACAGATTGACTACATGTTCTAGCTCTGCTCATCTTCTACTACACACAAAACACTGGGGCTCGCTCTGCATTCAGTATGTTTTTAAACTAGCATCACCTTCAGTGAATTATAAAAAAATACTGATTGGCTTTGAGTTGAAATATCTTTAGCTCCTGAACCTTTTTCAGTAAGCATTTGCATGTCGCCAGACACCAACACAATTTCTCTAAGTATTCAGAAAGCAAGTTCAAAGCTCCTGCTGCCGCATCTGTCAGTGGACAGAAGTAAGGATGACTTGATTAAATAAACATTTAATGACATATGATGGAACCTTTGACATAACATTCAGCAAAAAATAGCAAGAAATTGGCTACTTTAGAGTTCACATATTCTTTTATCCTTTGAGCCAATCAGTCTGGAAGGCGAGGATTTAAAACAGGACCTGTTCATCAGTCACATACCTTTCATTCCTTAAAAGGCTTCTCACTACACAACTCTCAGTAGAGAATGAAGAGTGGCCATCAGCAGACACAACCCACTTAAAGCCAGTGTTCCAGTTTTTTCTTCATGTGCCATGAATGATAACAATCAGTGCCCTCTGGTCAAAAAGAGGACTGGAGAAAGGAACCACTTGAGTGGCTGAGGGCCTGGTACAAATCCATACTGTTGAAATTTAGCAAAGCATGATCCCCTATAATCATTCATTTTGCAAAAAGAAATCAGCAGTATTTCACTCTATTAGAGGAAAAAGCACCAAGCTTTAGTGACCTGGGAGCACTCATAGTGCCTGTGTTTCAGCTCTGATAGATAAGCTGATGCAGTCAACTAGACATGATCCACTTACACTGAAACATTTCCAGGGCTCAGTAATTTTAATCTTTCGCAACTGACTCTTATTCTAATCCATTTCTTGGGAAAGAGCCAAATATCCATGTTTTGCTAATACAAAAAATGAATACATTTGGTGTTTCAGAAAGTAGAATTCTTAAACAGACTTAAACTGAATCCCATGCAGTTTGTTTTCATTTGCTGAACAAAAACAGGAAGGCAGCAGTGTGAAATCAGAACTGACATTCTCAAACCGCAGCATTCCCATGATCAATTTCTGTTTGCATGATTACAATAGTTGCCCACTCTATAAGTAATGAACAGAACATTATGGAATCACTATCCTCAATGATGAAAGCAGATTTAAAGTTCCTAATGAACTAATTAAAGGTCCAGTACAGTTTAAGAAGAAGATAAATCAACAGAGTTTTATCCAAATTTTATGAAAACACATCTTACTTGCTAGTTGAATGGACAGTGAAAATCACAACACAACCCAGTGGGCTTTCTTTCCGCAGCGGCTTTCAGTAGGTTAATATTAGCCTGTGACTTAACAAAAATGGAACGAAGTACAAGCCAAGCTGTGTCCTACTCCACAGTCCCAGGTGTTGATGTATACCTCCTAACTCGTAGATCACATGTGAGGTGAAATTAAACACTTAACATGGCCAAATAAAAAAACGTCCATCAAAAACACAACAACACCTCTAAAAGTCTGCATTGTCTCATGTAAGACACATCCCCCCATAGTGCTGTCCCCACAAGGCCATGTTATAGTTCTTCCTAACTGAGGAAACATCTGCTGGGATGATTATGTAGGCCCCTGCTGGCACTAACAGAGAAGATGTAGGAGAGCAAAGGTACTGAATGAGAAACAGAAAGATCTTGTGTACTATTTTTGTAAATGTATCTATCATGAAGTTAACATCCTACCCGTCTACGTACAGGCAACTTCATGGTCTGAAACTCTTTACTGAGCAACGTACGCACACTGGCCTAACAAATTATTAGATCTGTTCATAACCCTAAAAAACAAGTACTGTTTCAGTATGAAAAGAACAACACACCAAAGCCTTGGTTTTCAGCCCGGACCAGATAAGCTGCTTCGTCTGAAGCACAATGGCTAAATCCTAAAAGAACAAACATTCAAACTCCAATATGATCAAATCCGGAGTGCACCGAAAAAAGTCTGGAGCTGTATGATTAAGTTAGACGTAGCGTGGCCTGTCACCTCTGTCTGTAGCTAAAGCTCAGGGATCTGTCGATGAGGTGGCACATCTGGCAGGAATTTACCCCCCATAAAATACCATAACTCCTGCCTACCATTCCGACATCACTGAATTGTGTAGAGTTGGCTAAATAACAGTGATAACCAGTATGAAAAATGTGACTACCCGCAAACAAACAAGTATCGTAAGCGTCTGGGACAAATTCCACTGGTGCGAAAGTCTCCGCAATGTCACCGAGGCTCCACCAGGGAACAGTGCTGCTGTCACAAGTTGAGTCAGCCTTCCAGCGAGCTGGACCGGGTCACCTGTAGGGATAGCTTGCTGTACTGTGTGGCTCCGCCACGCTGTTCGTTGACTTAACGGTCACCTCCTTGGCGACACGAATCTCTGCCAGTAATCACTTTAAGAGGGGACGTGATTAGTTGCTAAGTAACGTTAGCAGTGAGGCCTGAACAGTCCAGCGAGCCGGTGCTCAGACCCAACAGACGGGTTGGTTAGCTAGTTAGCTTAACTTAACACCTTAAGTAACACCCATACTAACCCAACAACTTTCTGGCGGTGCTCGCTTTCTGCTTTGTCAGCCACAAGCGAAGTCTCAAGTACGCGAAAAACACATGACTCTGTCGTAGCAACTGACCTGCTGTGTCCCTGCGCGAGCCCCGTCTTCTGAGGAGAAAATGATCAAGCTAGCGAGCTAAGTACAAACCCGCAACTGCGCGGATCACGCACGGGAAGGCAGGCAGGCACAGCCCAGCGCACGAGCACGAGCTGGGTGTCCTACTGCAGACAGGAACCTCAGGGGCGGGTGCCGACCAAAGATGCTTTGTTCAGCAAAGATGGAGCACTCAAAAAATCTAACTGTTTTAACGCGGTGGCAACTAGTACACCGGATACTCGTGACTTCCTATGTTAATTAGGTTGTGATCTCCAGAATTTCACTGATTAGACATGACCACACTGGCATGTGTGTATTTGCATTTGTGAGTGTATATTAATTATTTACATTTCTATACCTTTTACCAAGTGTTGAATGTAAATGACTACCTAAATCTATACTGCTTGTTGCTTATGTATTTGGGCATTTCAGTCATGGCTCAAGAGACGAAGAAGGATGAATAAAGAAAAATAAATCAGTCTCAAGGAAAATGCAGGAATATTTACTAGATGCTTTTTATCCACTTGACACCACCTGATGAAAATTAATACAGACAAAGAATTTACAGTTGTACAAATCTTACAAAGAAAAAACAGAATATTACTGCTGGAAAAAGCAGTCCTGACAGACGACATCCATACAGATCATATGTACATACAGCACGAACAACATTTCTTATAAAACCTTAAAAAAAAAAACATGCTTAAAAGTGAATGTAAAGCCTTTTGATTAAAAAAAAAGGTTCAGATAATAAGACTACCGATTAAAATGATAAATCTTTATTTTTTCTTTGCCAAACTTCGAGGGGAGCTTTTAAGTAAGTCTCTGATCTTCAGGTATGTGCCTGTGGCTTCAGCTACTTCTGTGAATTCAGGTGTGTCTTCAAATGGAACAATGCCCGCTGCAAACCTGCTTCGATGAGGCACAGCTGTAATTTTTTCCGTATGATCAGAAGAGGCACAAGTTCCTTGTCCCAGATCAGGGGAATATGGAACAGGGCTCTGTGGGCTGTCATCTTTGGATTTTACTGGTCCAGGACTCTGAAGACTGTCGTCTTGGGGTTTTACTGGTTCAGGACTC
>CAJRST010011112.1:13160427-13226810 GCA_907169785.1 Menidia menidia | reverse complement strand
TTACTGGTTCAGGACTCTGAAGACTGTCGTCTTGGGGTTTTACTGGTCCAGGACTCTGGAGACTGTCATCTTGGGGTTTTACTGGTCCAGGACTCTGAAGAATGTCATCTTGGGGTTTTACTGGTCCAGGACTCTGAGGACACTCATCTTGGGGTTCTACTGGTCCAGGACTCTGAGGACACTCATCTTGGGTTTTTACAGGTCCAGGACTCTGAGGACTGTCATCTTGAGGTTTTACAAGCTCTGGGCTCATAGGACTGTCATTCTCGACTTCGACTGGCCCATGGCTTTCAGTGAAAATCCCCTGAATGTCTGCTTTCTTTTCATCTTCAGTGCTGTGGCAGGGCTTTCCTGGACCCAGCGTGTCCATTACCTCCTCAATCTCCTCCATGTCTGTGTCTACGTGTGCAGACGTGGATGCGCTAGGTGAACCGGGTGCAGGTGTTCCCATTACAGGTGTCTCACAGTCACTATTAGTCGCAGTGTCAGCATTTTCCAGGGCTGCCCAGATCAGCCTCTGCTGCTCCTCTAGTTCCTCCAGAGTCAGCTCATCCTCTGATCCCTCCACAGTGTCGACTACAGTCCAGTTACGCCCAGACAGCGCTGGAGAGCCATTGGTGGGTGTGGGAGGAGGCGTACCTTTAGGGAGAGGTGGGGGAGTGGGTGTAGCAGGGGGAGTGCCGTGTGGTAAGGGAGGAGGTGAGCTGAAGCACGGAGAGCCAGGAGGCCGCGGGGGTTGGAACTGGAAGTCATTGGAACCATGTTGAGGGGTTCCTGGATCTGTGGAGATATACATTTGAAAAAAATTTAAGTGAAGATCAGAAAATAGACAGCTGTTTATCCTGCTTTAAAGCCACAAATTAAAAATGTGAAGATATAGAGATTGAGATTAAGAAAACTGCAGATCAGTATTGATGCATATCAGAGTGCCAGCAAATGAAAGTGATCAAGATGACTGATTACCTGATTCAATATCCATATCTGAGCTTCTCTCTGAGCTCCTGTCAGGTGTGCACTTAGTCTTCTTCCTCTGTTGCGGAGATGAGTCAGATTCTTGTCGTCGTTTGTTGCTGGTTGCACCGGACTGTTTGTAAAAAGGAACGAAATGTTCAAAGGCTTAGACCATTTTGGGGTTCTGACCAAGTAATATCCGTAACATCCAGTGACTGCCTGGGTCAAGTATTAGACAAGCAATGCTAAAATAAAAGCAGCTGTGGAGCTGAGATGAAATCGCTGATCCATTAAGATCAATACCCGAGGAAAGTTGCTGGACAGGTAGGCCGCATAGTTTTGCTTCATGTGGCTGTTTTGTATTGGAATCGAACCATACTGCAAGAATTCCTAAAATTCAGGAAAAAGAAATGACAAGATTTTCACAAAAGTTAATTGCGCCATCAAAACTAACTGAAACTGATTCATTGGATTGTTTCTCCTACTTAAGGTCAATGTTACGCCATACAGTAATATCTAGGCTGAGTTAATAAATAGCTTACTTATGACTTAGTTCCGCAAAACATTTGGTATGTATTGCTCTAGGACTTACATCTTTCATTTGGTGCGGAACCGGTATGTTGAATCCTGGAAAATCCACCAACTTGGAAACATCATAGGAGATGTTTTGCGAGTTGCTGCCATCTGTTACGCTGCCATCGCTGGATGCTAAGAAAGAGAGGAGAAACAGGTAAAAATTCTATGCCTTTCAAAGCATTGCTTCCCTACAATTTCTTTTAATGTTTATCAGCACGACCACACAGTTTTCAATTATAGACATGGAAAGAGAAAAAACATACCATTTCCATCATAAAGCGACAAACCAGAGTTTTCCATCTCCGCCTCTTTGAGCCAACCTGGTGGGTAGCCGAGCTGCCTCATGCGATAAATTAGAGGAGGGAGGGTGTTTCCATCGATTCCCAGTGCTGCCAGCAGCTCCTCACTGTTCAAAAGCACAATGGAGCAAAAACGTATAAATGATCAAGATTCTTGTTTCATTAGATGAAATTAAGATTTGTTTCTAAAGTAAACAAAAACAACAACAATCCTGCCTCATGACTCCAGGCTTGTAGTTTGCAAACCGCTCCTCCACTTCATCAGCATGGTAACGATGCATGCCATGCAAGCTCTGGTTGCTGTTCTGATTAAACTCCTTTCTTCTCTCATTAATTGCAGCCATATCTTTAGGCTGGGGAGGAAACGAGGTGCGATTACAGTCAAGCAAGTCCTGCGCCTTCTGCTATCAGCGTTGATTATTGCCATAGTAATGAAAGATGTATGGTACCTTGGGACAGTCTCTCAGTTGATGACTGCTGGAGCCACAATTAAAACACAATGATTTGGGTCTAAAAGGAGGAGATCAGTGACAGTTTAATCACACATCAACTGGTCATACAACAGCTAGTTAACAGACTATTAGCAATTCCAGCAATACCTTTTATCTTTCGTTTCAATTTCTTGTCCATCAGTTCCAATGACTTGGTTGAAAATCTGAAGGTAGCTTTGCGACAATTCAGGAAGTTATATTACCTCTGCCACTGCTGAATCTACATTGCTATAGTATGTCTGCCTAAAGTCTTAAGCCAAATCAAGAGCTGACACTTTTAAATAAGTATATCCATTAAAAATCAAGATCCCGTTTTTTTTTTTATAAAAAAAAGATAAGGTTTTCCCATTGATAAACTACACTGCTGCAAACAGCTTGGGTCTTGGTGAGCATTTATCTCTTTTAAAGATACATTGGAACATCCCATCCATCTGTCAGCTGGGGGTTGTCATTCACCAGGGGCTGTCCAAGTTTATCAACACTGAAAGCAGTGAAATATAAAACACTTCCAACCACCTAAAAGAAGAAAAAACCATTACATATTTGCTTGTACTTACTGCATGACAAGACATTCTGTATTGTGAAAAAACACTTTGCACTAACTTTGAAGGGTTCTGAAGTTGTTTTTGCATCGCTGTAAGGCAACGTCTGTGGATCTTCTTCCAAAGCAAAAGCAGAATTCTTGAAAAAGGTAAATCATTTTCTTTAACAACATGTTCATAACATTAACATATGCATCTTTAAGAAGGACCACGCTTCTCTGCATTCATACCTGCGGTTTCATTTGATAGAGAGACTTCTTTTCACTACTTGTTTTTTGATGCTTCAAGATCAAGCTGTAGATGCATTCTTCAATTTCTTGACGGCAATGCCTTAAAAAAAACGATTACTTTTTTGTTTTAGGAATCCATCACTATGTCTGCTGCACACAAACTACAAGAAACGCCATGCTGATACTTTACTCAAAAACTCATAATATGAAATTACAACAAGGGTAGCTAAACTAAACTTGACTTAAGACGGAGTTTACTCATCTTGTCCATGCATACAAATCAACAACGTTCAGTAAACACGAACAAACCAATTATTCAAAGTAAAAAGCGTGAGGTGATCTTAAATTTGACTCACTTCGATATAATGTTATTAGTAAAAAGCATCTGGAGAAGCGGACCATCGATGTTGACATCTTCCATTGTGATACCCCTGTAAAACCACGGAGAAGCTGGTAACCATGTCAACTTTCGTTTTAAACGGGACGGGAACAATTCAAAGTGTCAAAGCCAGCATTACCTTGGTCTTGTAAGGATGTTCAGTTTCCGTCTCAACATTTTATGTGGACATTGAGTTAAGAAAACTGACAGAATGCTACAGTTTTGGACATAAACAAACTTGAGTGTTTTCTATTTAGGGTTACAGAGTAGAAAGTCACTGGGTTAGCAGACATGCTACAAAGCTAGCAGGCGCTGAACGCAACAGACAAGGATATTCTCCTCAGTGAGTCTCTGAATGTCGTCTTGAAACTCCTCCAGCCTGTTTCGAAGTAGGTTCGTTTCCTCTTGGTTTTCTTCATCGTCGTCTGTAAAGCGAATGTGCCTCGGGGCCAGCGGTACGATGTCATCAAGCTGCTGAAAGAGCTCACTATCCCCGAAATCAACGTCAGCCATTTTTACACAGTTCATCAATCCAAAACGCGGGTTCAGGGGTCAAAAGAACTTCTCCTCGCGTTGATTGGATCCCAACTGTCACGAGGTGTCCAAACGCTTTCTTGGTTCTGCAGCCCGCAGTTTGTTTTGACAGGTTACACGGAGCATACATTATTTACCGGTACCTATAGCTCCACAACTTCTCTGTAAACATTTTAAACACTTTCTTAACAGACCATGCAATAGAGTGTCAATGTTTTGAAGTTGTTCTGTTATCCACCGAACAAACACTGCCTTGTCTTTGTCCTTCAAGACAATGTGCAGGAGAATAACAACACCGATTCTGAGACTAGGTTCCGTGAATCCAGTTTGGTTTGTTGAGGCTGTGTCGCTTGTTTAATAGCTGTACGGTGTCTCATTTGATACAACAGCTACTCAGTCTACCTTGTAAAAGTTCATCCTGACCACCGGGAGGCTCTGGTCAGTGTTTAGCCATGACAGACAGCTCCCCAGCCCTCTTAGCTCTACCGCAGTGGGAGGGGGAATCTCGAAAAATCCGTTTAATTTACTTGGTGAATTCTTCATCTTTCACACTAGCAAAATGCCCCGGCCAGGTTAGTCTCTTTTGCTGTTTTGACTAAGTGAGGATGGAAGATCTCTTTGTACAGGCACCATGAACGTAACACCTAATCCCCAGCAGTGGCCGCCATCTCAGATGGGATTATAATCTTTTAGTAGTCAATAAATTACGATAATAAGAATAAAGAATGGATGTTGAAGAAGGAATTTCTGTTGATTTCAAGACAGTGTCCTCAAGTTATACACAATAAAGATGATCATTTCCATGAATAATAAGAAGAATGACTAAGCTATTTTTTTGTGTCAATTTATATCAGGGTCCTGTGATTCCACTTTATTTGGGAGCTGATATTCTCTTCAACACTGACGTGCGCACAGAGAACCATCCCAGGTACCATGCCAAGTTTGCCAAGAGAGGACTGGCCACAAAGGTCACTTTTTCTGCAGGTAAAACCAAAAAGTGTGTGTTGCATTACATGGAAGAAATCGGGGACTGACCTCACAGAGTTGATGTTGTTGTTCCTCCTGGTTTGTTGTAGCTTTCAGGTTCCAGGGGCTGAAGGTTCCCGCTGCCAATAACAGCCTGTGGTTTTACAGCATCCAGGGACTGTTTCGAGTTGCCTTTGAAATGTACAGTAAGCAAGAGCAGCTCGCAGTGCTGGAGAACTTCCAGGTACATGCACACCAGAGAGAGAGATGGATAGAAAAGAAGAATAAATGTTTAACCTTATCATCTCCCTTCTTTAGGATGTTTGGAAATCCCAAATAAATGACAGCCCACTGAAAATGAATTACAGCCTCAGTGCGCAGATGGACCTCTCAGCATCTCCGAGGGCTTTTGACATAAAATCAAGAAGGGAAATGTCTCCACCTCCTCCTTGCCAGGCTGGCGGGGAATTGATGGATGGATGTAGCAGTGACACGGCCGATTCATCTGCAGACCGCCTCGCTTCACCCAGCACACGTTTGCACCCCGAGCCCACTCATCCGATAGTGTCCACCCTGAGAGAGAAGCTGCGCAGCTTGGACAGCCAGCTGGCCACACAACCCAGAAGCCGCACCGAGCGGCTGGAGACGGCCTTGCTGCTTTTGGAGAGCGTCCATCGGTACGTGAACGGGAATCTGGAAGAGAAGGACGTGGCCATAACGGTGTTAGCCCTGCTAAAGGCTGAGGACTGGACCAGAGACTCGGTGTACTCCTGTCATCTGCTCACTTGTGTCGGACGCTGGCTCGGCCAGCAGTTTCACGCAGCCAACAGCACCATCAGCCAGAAGGTGGAGGCCTTTAAAGTTCGCCACATTGAGCGAATCAGTGATCTGCCTCCAGCTGAGGAACTGACTACTGAACTTTTCCCCGAGGCCATGCAAACGCTCCTGCTCCACTGGATGGGCTTATGTGGGGAATCTACGCTGGAAAAGAGACACAGTGAATTCCCTATTTTGCTCCTCATCCTTGAGTTTGCCAACCATAACCTCATTACAGGTGTGGCACACGTGCTGTACTCCAGTCTTATTTGTAAGTGAGCCATCCGGATACCTCTGCCTAAACCCAAGTGTAATAATATATGTTTATATCTCTGTGCTTTCTTCCTTTGGATTTTTTTTTTTCATTGGATGACTAACTGATGTTCAGTGAGAATAGTTGAGTCTTTGGTGCCATTTCACCTACTCTCCAAAAGATTTTTAGTTTGATTTAATTAAATTGATGTTGGAGAAAACATTTGAACTATTGGATGATGTTAACTTTTAGTAATTTTATTAAGATAGTTGCATCATGTTTAGAATAGACTGGGACTCCCACAAAATGCCCCACAGTTATGTTACAGGCATCTGAACACCTGTTGCGTTTAACATGAAGATGCCAGAAATTGAGCGTTTCAAGGGTAAACATGGGAATGACTTCCAAACTCTGAAACGGTATGTGGCCTTTTATTTGACAGTTATCCCAATTTTGGGGATTTCATTCATGGTTTAAGCTTGTAAGCAAATCAATCAGTTCACAAACAAACATTCAGTATTCTTTTTCTACAAAGAGTACTTTTCCAAATAATTATAAAAGAATTTATGACAAACTTTTTCAACACAAAACAATTTAATTCAAGAACATTTGAATACTCCAGTCAAGCTTGCCTCTAATTGTGGCATTCCAGAAGACAATATTTATTATAAGCCGTGTTTGCCTTTTAAAACGAGATTCTGATAATGCTACATTGAGTCTGAATGCCTCTTCCTAAATGGATGCAAACAGTTTCCACTTGAACAATGTGATATTCATTATGGTCCGATCTTCACATACATTTGGATTTTTCTTTTTCTTTTTTTAAAAAAAGCTACCACATTATTGTAAATGAATATCTATTTAACCCAGCTTCAACCAGTCAAAATTCTTCGTTTCCATTCCCAAACATGTACAGTTTAATAAACACAGACGAGTTTGGCGTCCGGCTATTTACAGTATAATGTTACAATATGTGAGATCTTTGTCTATAAATAAATTACAGATTCAGAGCAACATCCGTGCAAGCTGGAGAGCTAGCGATGAACTGGTAGTCTTGTATGAAAGATGAGTGAAAGCCAGAGTTTGGCACTAGAGAGAATCCATTCCCCGAGAGAATGAGGAGGAAAAGCCAAGGCCCATTCCCCTCTGGGTGTGTGTCTGAGAGCGAGCCATTTCATACTGAACATCCAGGTTCCTAAACATCTCTTCCTGTTTTTGAAGTGTCTTCAGCCCGTCATCATTAAGTGGTTTGGAAGCTTCTGCCTCTTCATCTCCCTACATATATATAATTTAAAAAAAAGATAAAAAATTATGACTGTAACTTGGAGGTAAAGACATTTTACACACTGGAAAGTTAAATAACACACTTACCTTAATACCCATTAATTTGCGAAATTTTACATTTTGGTCCTTGTTTCCAAAGTTTAGCTTCTCCCACAATTCAGCTGTTTGGGACTTGTCCTTAAAAAGGTGAAAACAGACGCTGACTACCATCTTATTATGAATGCTAACAAATACTGCATAGCCTTGATCTTTCTATGATAACAGATCTCAAGACAGCTCAACAAAGGAAAGCTGAACGGCAAACCTAAATCTTACCCCTTCCTTCTTTCCCTGCCATAGCTTTTTCCTCTTCTTCTCCTGCTCTGCAAACTTCATTGGGTTTACGGCCGACGGGTTGTAATAGCTGGGGACAGCGATGCCCGTCTCTGCTAAGGTTTTGGCTTGAAGGGCTGCCATCTGTGCCGCCATGGCAATCTGAGGTGTGACCTGTGTCCCAGATGCTAGGAGGGCTGCCACGTTGAGTGCCGGGTTGGAGACAGCTGCTGCTGCAGCGGCAGCTGCGATTGGAGCAGCCACAGCTGAGAAGAAACAGAGCTGCGTAAGAAACAGCATCCAAACCGAGTGTAAGGGTTTGGAAGCGTACAACTCATCCATGTCTCACCTGCTGCTATCTCCTGCTGCTGCTGCTGCTGTTTTTCAAACATTTCCTTCTCCTTCTGCTCCTGTAGCTTCTTGGCTCTCTCTAGTCTACGAAGTGAGAGGAAATTATAAAACAAAAGTTAAGCTCATTACGCTCAGCTGTTTTTAAGGATATATGATGAACCACATTCTGTTTTTCTGACTATTTCTTTTAAATGATGAAACCAGAAATAATAGAGAAACACACTACCAGATTTGGTGAAAGCAAAACAAGCACAAACTCATGTTAACACTGTCCATGGGCTGTTAGATGCTGCCTTACCTTCTGGCCAGGGCTTCTTGTGCATCCATTGCTGTGTTTCGACCGCGGAATATAGGTGGACTAGCAGACCTGCTTCGACTCTTTTTGTTCACTTTCTCAGTCCTTTTCTTTCTCTCCCTGAACAAACAACCAAAGTAAATAAGTGAATATGATGTTGATGAAATGAAAGAATGAAGAAAAAAACAAACATACCAATGCCACAAGAAATACTCCAACTTTAACAAAGCTCACCTGCTTTTGCTACGACTTCTGCTATGATGACGGTGTTTGGTCCGAGAGCCCGAGCGAGACCTGGCCTTCTTCTTCCTGTCCCGACTGCGTGAACGTGATCGCCGTTTGTCCCTACTTCTACTGTGGTGCTTCCTAAATAGAGAAATAATCCATACATGTAAAAAAATAACTGACATGATGAAACATACTGAAAGAGTTTCTAAATGTAAATTATTTGGGAAAGGTATTTATAGTCTTTATCAACTCTAGGCTAAAGAACTCAGAATTGAGCAATTACAAAAACCGAGAAATAAAAATGATTTCAAGTTTTTAATGATAGCGTCTATGACGAGGACCCACTCAGCAGCTAAGTGAGAAACTGTAGCTTTACAGAGAAAGCTGACAGCAAACAAGTCAGAGGCCAGCACAACACATTCCTAAATACCCTTAATCTAACCAGACAAACCTTTCTCTTGAGTGTGACCTGGACGTGCTTCGCCCCCTCGAGGACTTCCTTTCTTTGCGCCGCGCCCGCTCCTCTCCGTTCTCTGCTGAAAGTCTCTCTTGCATTTGCTGCTCATCTGTTTTTCTGTGCGATTTTGATGGCTTCTCTGAGTCCCTCTTTCGTGCCTGTTTTAAGAAGAAGTTGTCTCTTTCAGGAAAATAGTGCAACAAAAAGAGTTAGTACCATGGCTTATGGCAGAAGGTATGTCATAAACATGACAAGCTGAAAAAACCTTGTCATTTCAAACCCAGCTCTATAATAACTACAGAATTTCAGTATCAGAGGATGATTGCAAATGCAGGCTTTTCTGAGTGTGTTCCCTTTTGGCTGCATCCATTTCAATCTAGAAATTAATTAGAGGCCACATGTCTGGAACATCTCACCAGATTTTATAGAATGCATGCAAAACTAATTTTCTGTTCCTGAAACTAATATGGGGCGTATCAATCATGTAATAATTTGGTGCAGCCTCAAAACGTCCGAATTTGTACCCTCTGAGAGGTTGGATTAGGGATGGGCATCCAACTATGCCCATCCCTAGCTGCAAGAGAGGGGAAAAATAAAACCATTTTCTCAACAAATAATGTGAGACAAATAGGAGTTTGAATGGCAGATAGTTACCTGTCCCAGTAGTAGGCATATTATTTTGCTATGTCAGCAGGGTCCTCTGTTCAGTCTCTTCGTGCATTAGCACGCTGAGTATGATTTATTGTAGAAATGTTATCATGTGATCTACACACAGGATTTAACAAAAAAAAAAAAAGAAAAAAAAAAGAAAAAGCTACTCTTCACCATTTGATATAAATAAAAGACAAGACATCCAAGAACACAAGCTTCCTTTGAAACATGTGAACATAAGGATGGTAAAAAAAGTTTTTGTTTTTTTAATAAAAAGTATTACCCTCTCAGAGTCAATGGCCATATTTTCGTAATAACTTCAGCTTTTCTACGTATGTTCACACTAAACAGCATGTACTCACCTCACCCTAAAACTAGCAACTACTGCCTTAAAAAAAAAAATCTAATCCATTTCTAAGAGAAATGAATGTATCAATTACCTCTTTACTCCTGCTGCGACTTCGTTTGTTCTTCCTGTCACCTGTAATAAACATATCAGAAGATGTTAAACACCCATTTGAATAATTTTACAGCCAGACCACAAAAATGACAAATCTATACAGGAGTAGAAAATTGTAGAACATTAACAATCAGTACAAAGTACAAATATTAAAAGAGCAAGACAAAACATTTAGAAACTGATGACCTTTTATCACACAGGGAAATAACAGAACTATGTCACAGAAAGAGCTACTTCATAATTATAATATCAATTTAGATTAGTTACTATGTGAATGTGAGCAACAGTTTTCTTCTCACATGTTCATGTTCATGTTCATGCATTTTGGCAGACGCTTTTATCCAAAGCGACTTACAGGGTAGGGAGGAGCTGTTTTGGTCGGGAATCGAACCCAGGTCAACTGCTTGGAAGGCAGCTATGCTAACCACTACACCACCACTCCTCATGTTCAAATGATAAGAAACCCTTAATGACAATACTTTATTTTCAACAGGCCAATTTGTTTCATGCATGACTACATACGTTTGCGATCCCTGGAGCGTGACCTCGATCGTGAATGGTGATGTTTGGAGCTTCGAGGAGATCTTGAAGATTCCATACTGTGCTTTTTTCTGTGATGACCAGGGGAGCCTGATCTGTTCAAGTCGACAGAGTCGTTGTCACTTGCCTAAAACAAATGCACATGTGGAAATAAGTAAAAAGTAAAAACAAAGTGATGAAATACTCTCAGGCAGGGGTGCTGGATTCTTATCAGCCCGTGATATATCAGTCTTCGCTCTTCCCTTAAAAATCAGCGCGTAAGAAATGTTACAGTGATAAACCTTTCAATTTATCGAAACTAAACCCTTTAAACAAAATCAACCCAAGCTACATAAGTGTCTGTGATATTTCCCCATTTTAATCTATGTTCTCTTACGTGCTTATTTAAGACTAATAATATCTGCACAAAAACTGCACCCTTTCTCTCAATGTTAAATCTCATTTAAGAAGTCGTCCAACAAATCTAAAATGCCCAAAAGGAGCACTATAAAGACAACTGCGCTCTCCACATTAGTCTTGTGTGAAGCACCTTAATTATATCTGTATTTTTCAAAAAGCTGACACACCACTAAAATATCCATAAGGTAAACAATGCTACATACTCTAATATTTTGCAATCCCCAGTTTGTTCTCAGACAATTAAGTATTTCATTAGATCGAAACACATTTTTTAAAATGCGTGCTGTTACTAGTGCTACTTTGCCAGGACCCTTATGAGCGTGAGTGGCGTTATCGTTTGGCAACATTGTGTACCATATGTTTACTCACTACCATACAATTCCATTCATATTAGGTTTATCCCAAATACATGAAGAAGTAATACATCCATTACAACAATTTTAACATTAGCCAGCACGCTAGGCTAACTGGCGCTGGCCGCCATCTTTAAGAAAATATTACTTGAACAACACAGCAAATTTTCTGATTATTCGGTAGATGTTGTTGTATTTTTACGTCTTGTTGTTATGTTAAGTGTTGCTTACCGACATAATCCTTGAGCACGGTTGATATTAGCAACAAATACTTTTGTTGTCTATTACGCCGAACCCAGAGTGACTGTTGCCAATAGCCAGGCCTTCTTTTTCTTCTTCTTCGCCTATGCTCATACGAGTTGCCAGGTTGGGTCTACTGACGCCATCAATTCAAGCAAACACAGATTTTAACCCAATAATCCGTTCTTGCCAAGAGGCAAAGAGAATAGGGAACGAGCAAACATTTTTTAAACATAAAATAAACTATCTTATGATAATAATCACCGTTCGGGGATAGTCAGAAACATCAACATTACACATATTACAATGCCGATTTATAAATTATGCTGTCATTCAGTATTGTTTAAACAAATTGGTATGAAAAGTAGATATTTGAAAAGTGTTGTGTTTTAGGAAGGGAAACTAATAGATCATTAAGCTAAACAGCACTGAAAGTGTACAATTTGGCATTTGCGATTACACCTGGCAACCTATTGAGAACTTCCGGGTATTATGTGGGTAATAACCATCCCTTTGTAGGTCTTTTAAGGTAAATGTATTATTGAGTTGTGTGCATTCTATTCAAGATACACCAACCCCTATAGTTGGCTATAGTCATCGACATATAATATTGAACTATAGGCTGCTGGTTTATATCTTTACAGACCAAAACATAAATATATTCAGGGATAGTTCGTAGCTCGAAACAGAAGCTGGCCCTTGAAGGCAAAGCGCAGGGAATACTTAACTTCACGTCCTGACATCCTCCCAGCAACCCGCCAAATTCTAATGCTAGTACTGCCGATATGTTGACTGAGTGTGTCTTGTTTTGGCCGTAAATCGGTAAGCTATTATTTCGGCTACTATTCACATTATTGCTACATTCAACTCTAAAACATACATATTAAGAGAACACTTTGTCTTGCCTTTTGTTGCTTTTTGTGTGTTTTTTTTACGCATAAATCTAGCTTGAACCTCCGGGTACCGCAACAGGATCGCTTGATAGCAGACAGAGCGATTGCATAAAACACCACTAAAAAGACGATTAAATAAAAGCAATGTAAATATTATAACACCTCTCTTATATCAACCAGCTTGACAAAATGGCATTGTGGAGCGACGTTGAACTTCTGACCAACGAGGACACAAACACAGTCCGTTTCGACAGTGTGTCGAGAGAGGAGAATGGGAGCGGTTTGTACCAGGTGGATACGCTGGTCAAAATCTCCTCCAGCAATCAGGTAATTGTCAGTATTTACATGAAACACGGTGCGAAATGCTCTGTTTAATCCCAGCTGCTCCAGTCATCTCAAATTCATTAGTGTCCAGGGGCGAACCAACATTTCTGGTGCATCTGAACTGACATCGTTTAGCCCCCTTCATCTCTAAAATTTTCTCAAAAATGATCGGGGATTTCTTGAAGTTCAGCCCACCGAATGACAGTCCTGACATACTGGCTTTTGCAGGGGCATGCAGATCCACGGCTCTTGTCCTCCAGTGGTTCAAACTGGAGTATAGTTGCTGCTGACAAGACAGTGATCCTGTTTGATCAGAGTTATCAAACCATCCTCCTTCTTCTCCACTTTGGTAAAACCACTTCTTTTTTTTTGTTCTTTTTTTTACTATAGAACAAATCATTTATTTTTGTGCAATATGTAATTGGGCTTTACAGAATCAGTCCCGCATTCTTGTAAAGACTTGTTCAAAGATATAATTTTGTGATGTGTTCAACAGAGCTTTGTGACCTGCAAGGGTATTGTATATAAAATGTTGCTTTCTTCCAGAAACTGATGTGGATGCCATTGATGTATGCCTGCAAGGCCAGTTTATGGTGGTGTGTGAAAGAAACGGAAACCTTCATTTGATCTACGTGCCGCACAAGAGAATCCTCCTGACCAGGGTATGGATGTTTTTTCTCTGTCATCAGTTAAAGCCAATCAGGAGTTGGTTTGCATTAAGAGGGATCAGTCAGATCTAACATGTCTTAGACTTACTCTTTCTGAATACAACTAATGTTATTACTAAATCAGGCATTAAAGACACATCTGTAATTATCCTGCTATTTTGTTTTATTTTCCAAGGTTAAGATTGCCTTGTTTAATGTGATTACTGTGTTGTGTTTTGGATTTGCAGGCTTTGGTTGAGAAACCATCCAATGAAGACAAAAAAACATATCGCCATCTTTTCATTGATGAGGACAAGTCATCCTCAGGTGGAAGTTTTTAATGCAGAAAGAAGATATTCTAAAAACAAGCCCATGCAGTGTTTTTTGTTTCTCTTGCATTTTTTACACAATTATTTTTATAAATGTTACTTTTTTACCTGAGTCTAAAGTCTAAATGGAGGGTGTCTTTTCACAGGGATGCACCATGTGTTCCTTCTCATAAAAGATGGCTTTTTCCACATTACAAACCTGGCTTTAGGAAAGATCAAGACAGGTACATTTTTATAATCTAAAAACAGCAACTTTTTATGCATTTATTTATTGACTGATTAGAGAACTTATCTTTTCTTTTGCTAAACCAGCAATCGAAACGATGGATATTGGAGTTTTGAAAGAGGTAAGTTAAGTAAAAAATGACTTGATATACAAACAACAAATAAGTAATCCGAAGTTTCTTTAAATCAGCTCCAGAGTCTCATCAAAATAGACTTTTGCTCTACTAACGATTACCACGAGGAGGGTTGCAGCACAGCAGTGATGTTCAAGCTGGGCAGTGAAGTCCACCTTATGATTGGGGTCAGTGTCCTTAAGAAACTATTAATTAATTAATTGACCTATATTGCAGCGATTACATAAAAAAATGTGAAGAGGTGACACGTATAGAAATGTAGATGCAGAAGATTATTATAATTTTTTATTTAACTTTCCATTTTTTCATAGCGATTTTTCATACAAAAACTTAAAAATGTAAATAAAACTTCAATAATCATGCATTGTAATTAGGCTTAATTTTGGCATCTTGAAATTAAATATTTATGTGAATAGCTTCAACACTATGATTCAAATGGCAATAAAAACATATGTGTGATAACATAATATGTAACAGCATTATTGTTTGACAGGGGGGCCAAGAAAATGCTGTGACTCACTGGAAAATGGATCCTCTCAAGGAAAAAATGTGCTTTTCTCAGTCAGTCAACAACAGCTTGATTCATGGTAAAATGTCTTTCTTTTTTATCGCTCAACCAATGGATATGTTTCAGCTATGATGTAACACATGATAAAACTTCACATTTTTACATTATAGATATTTTCCTTTATTCCTTTACTTGGCAGGTGTGAGGAAGATGGTGGTGGTGGACAATCTTTTGTATATTCTCGACACTGAGGTGAGTTCAGTTTTGTCACCATTAGCGCTTTGGTGAACTACAACTAGACTTGTGCTCCAAACTCTGTTGCCCTTTTTTCAGGACGTTCTGAGTCTCTGGGACCTGCACTTCCTTGTCCTGATTCACTGCTGGCCAGATCTTGCCATTCATGACTTTGAACTTACCACAGAGTGCGGCTCTGCCTCCATGGTGGCGTAAGTAACACTTGTTGCTGCTTCGCGTTGCCATGAATATACAGAGAGACCGTCCCTGAATTATAAATAATTGATGTGTGTTGCAGGCAAGACAAGGGCAGCATGAAGATGAT
Organism: Menidia menidia; assembly: GCA_907169785.1. Lineage (NCBI taxonomy): Eukaryota > Metazoa > Chordata > Actinopteri > Atheriniformes > Atherinopsidae > Menidia > Menidia menidia. The sequence goes on along the minus strand of CAJRST010011112.1, from coordinate 13,211,584 downwards.
AACACTGGCAAAGCAAGACAACAGTCAGGTAGCAGCACAATTTGTTCAATGTAACCTAAACAAATGAGTTCTTCAAAAGTACTTTTCTGAGATCGATGCCTTTGTTTTTACGCCTCAGATCAGCTCACTGCAAATAAGATGTCTGCCCTCAATGACTGTTTGCTACTCTCTGGATGTGTCCTCTGTGTCCTGTCTTGTCCAGATGAAAATAAACATGGTAACCAATGCACAAATTAAACCATTTCAGGGCATTTGCTTTGTGGTTTCTAGATGCTAACCTTTTATGCACATCTAAGTTATTTATGCTCTCCTTTAGGATTCAATTTATTTGGTTGAGGGGATTTGTGAGAAGCCAGAAAGGTGAGACAAGGTTTCTACCAATTCCACTCTGTACATGTGTGTTCAGATACTACATCTTATTTTTTAACCCTCTCTTCAAATAGTCGAGGAGAGCCTGTCGCTTCTGTTGTTGTGAGGTGTTTCACAGAGGCTTTGCCTGAGAACAGGTATCCTATTTTTAGTTGATATGTTTCTCCATAAACATTCATATTGGCTGTGTTGGTATAAAGGTAATGTTTTTATAATTTTGATTTGTTGATTTCTGTCTCTTTTTCCCTTTATTTTGAAAAGACTTAGCAGACTTCTTCACAAACACATGTTTGAAGACGCCGAAAAGTTTGCCATCACATTTGAGCTAGATATCGAGGTAAGTTAGTTTGGTTGTTTTGAAAGAAAAGGGAAATGTGGGAATCGTCTGTGCTTTGCATCTGTTTCCGCTCCACAGTGCTGCAGATGGCAGGAACTCGTTCCAGCTGGGTTGGTGCACAATGGATTTCGAATAACTAACCATCTCAATTTTGTTCAGCTTGTTTACAAGGTAAAGCTGGACTTTGTGCTGGAGCAGCTGGCCTCAGCATCAGTGGGCGGCTACGGACAGGAAGTGTGGTCGGAATTGGTCGAAGAGGCTAAGACCAACCTGATGAAGATCACAGTAAGAGTAACACTGCTGATTGTGTCCAAACCTGATTCACTTTTTTCTAAATCAACTCATTTAAATTTCAGTTGTGTGTGTGAGCTTTCTATCAATGAACTACATCTTTTGTAGGATGAGCACTATGTGGTGGAATATTGCCTCAAGGCTCCGTGGCCAACCTTTGAGACGGCGGAGAAGATGCTTAACCACGCCGCCTCGCGATACTCTTCCCTACAGATCCAGGAGGCCTTGGCCAGGCTGGCAACATTCTGCAGCCTTCATGGCTTGGAAAATTTCAAGTAACGTCAACATCCTATTGGCCAGTTTTGTATTGTGTTCTTGTACAGTACATTTCCACTTTAATGGTTTGTTTGTTTTTTCTTATGCATTACGTTGTCACCCATAGTGGAATTGCCTGGATTGAGTTTCTGAACAGCACTGACAACCTCGGAGACATAATAACCCATATAAGGGAGGGAGATTTGAAAGGTGCCCAACTCCTTTGGCTAAGACATGAGGTAACAAATTATTATGAAATCAGTCATTTCCTGTAGTCATCATCATAGCGAAAGTGTCTCCTGGTTTCTAATAACTGCGACCCAACAACACTGATGAATTTCTGTTGTAAGTGAGTCATGGTGAGAACTAATGGTTTATTCCTGCTTTTATTTGTTTTTTAACAGGGACAGATTGCTGCAGAGTTTGATGAAAGCAGTCTTGAAGCCATGCTTAGTGCCATCCCAGAGGATGTCCCATCTCAAGACCTCTGTTCTTGGTTTAGGTCCGTTTTTGTTCCTTTTGTGAGAAAAGGGCTCCCGGGAGGACAGGTGTGTGTCATTCCTGCTTTAATTTAGGTCACCTTCACTTAATTTAGTGCTGCCTTTTGAAAATATTTTCTTCTTCTAAACATAGAGAATCCTGGCAAAATGGCTTGAACAGAAGGCGAGGAATTTGGAGCTCACTGAGAAGGTAAACTACAGGCCAACTAAAACTAGGCTTTTGTAAACCATTTACAACAGCAAAGCTTCCATAGCTGCTGCGATGAGCAAAAAACCATCAGTCATTGCACAAGGAATCAACGAGTACATGAATCTAAAGTGGAAAGAGTTGTGTACATTAATTATCAAACCAGTGGAAAATTTCCTGACAGGAAGCAACATAACATATGCCACCACTTTATTGCAACACAATGCAGATGACTCATAGCTGATTCATCACTTGCTCGCATCTCTAATTAGGAGCTTCAGATTTGATTGTATGGCTACTGCACCCCCCACTGATGTAAAAAAAAATGTTTTAATATAATGTAATGTTTTCCTCAGGGCTCTTGGCCTCAGAACGGGCTTGACATGGCAGTGCTTGGACTGCCATGTTTATGGACCTGGATGAAATCTGTTGTAAGATGTTATTTTGTTTTTGTTTTTTCTTTGTGCTTCCCTCACAAAAAACAACTAGTTTTGGGGGGAAATTGCCAGTTAAGTCACATTGTGGTTTGTGGATCACAAATAAGTACCATTTTCTTGTAGGATGATGATAACATAGCAGAGGAGGTTGAGAACCTCAAGTCCCTCGTGTCCAACCTCCGCCAGCTGTTGGACCTTCACCGAAAATACAACTGCAGAATGTCACTTTCAGTGTTTGAGAAGGTTTGTGATCCAGCTGCACCTTTAGAGTGCCCTTAAAACAAAAAGTGTTTTAGGTTGTGATTCACAAGCAAATGGCTTATATGCTACATTTGTGAGATGTTGCTGAGCACCAGGATTTAGAAAAAACTTTTAATTCTACCAGGGAGACTTTAAAAAACACTCATGTTTCATGATTTGCACTGAGTGATATTATATTATAAAGGTTTCATTTACATATGAACAAACGGAGGCATGTTTCAGAATGATCCTTTTGTTGTTTTTTTTCTTTTGTGTCTTTTGTCCATTTAATAGGGAAGTGTTTGGAGTGTAGCATTTGTCATGCTGGACAAAGTTCCAGCTCCAGAACTGATTGCTGCCACAGTGGAAAACAGCATCCTCCCATACACTGAGGAGCACAACATCCCTTTAGATGAGTTACTGCTTCAATACATCAAGGTAAATCCCCTTCACAACCAGGAATGCTGAGACTCTCCCTCAGTTTTCCATTTACCTGCCAATACAAGTGTCTCTATTTAATCTGACCTGGTCCAGGATTTATTGGAGCGCTGCAGTTCTCAGACCACAACGCTTTTCACAGAGTGGGAAGCCAAATCCGTGGCTGTGCTTGGCTGCATGACTGACACAGATGTAAGTTCATTTGACACCATTATTTTTAGTCCACAACAGCTGTTGGCACATATATTCAAGTTAATATTCAGCCTTAGCAGCAGAAAGTCTGCTGGAGATTTAAAATGTCACCTTTATTTCTGTCAGCTGATGGTGGATGCTGTGCTGGAGATCATGCAGAAGGCTGTTGTGCCCTGGAGTACCATGGTGGAAAAACTGGTTCAGGAGTACTTGGAGATGGAGGGGCCAAAGTATTATTATATTATTGTTATTTACTGATTAGCTGATTGTTATTTATTGATTAGCTTTGACTTAAATCTACTCAGTGATTCTGATTGTCTTCTTTTATCTTTTTAAGACAAGAGCTTTTGAAAGAGAGCTACCGTCTGATGGAGATCCGGAAACTGCTCAGGGGCTATGGAATTCGCAATTTCAACCTATCCAACAGCACTCAAGTCATGGTAGTCTTGACTTGATATATAATATGAAGCATGATTTCTATTGTACCTGCATCTCGTATATCTTTCATTCGCTAATGTGTTCCCTAGACGCTGATACGATACATCTTAAAACAAGACTTGCCTATGTCTCTCGAGGACTCTCTGACATTAGCTGAGGCATACAAACTGCCAAAGTCTCATATAAATTACCTTTATCTCATCCAGTTGATAAGCCAATCCAAGGTAAGTTAAATACTCACAAGTCATTATTTTTAATATTGTAATTGGAACATTTTTGTTCTGGCATGTTTGTAGGAAGTTTCACATTCTGCTTTCAGACTGAAGAGACTTTAGCAGTCCTAAAGCGACTGTCGTCTGTAGAAGCAGAGTGTGTGATTGAACGTCTCACATCATGGGCTCGACTGCAGCTGGAGGACAAAGTCCACATATCCGATGAGGTGAGGTTATAAAATATGTTTCAAGCTGTAAATTGAACACTGACGTCATATGTGTGGTTTCTTGTAAAGCGCCAAACACAGATCCACATTAGTTTCCTTCAGTGACTTCTATGGAATAGAGCTGATATTAGGTTTTTCCCCATATGGCGTGTAAAATGAATTTGTTGGTGCTTCTCAAACTAAAGTGTCAAATTTAAAACGTCATGTTGCCACTTAAACAGGATTTCCTGTCAATTACCCATACCCGCTTCCTTTGTGACCTGATTACACAGTTTGTTTTGGCTGTAAAGCTGCCTAAATATGACAAAAAAGGATAAGATAGAGATAGTGAGGAAGATAACTGAACGGATGCTAACGCCTCCTTTGTCTAAAAGCTGATAAGCATCTTAGCACTTTTGCTGTGTGCGTCCAGAAACATTTATTTTTATGCTATGCAAAAGATTAGCTAAAATTGTGTCACCTGTTGTAAATATCATCATCATTTTCCATCAGATAGCCTGTGCATTAAACACATGGTTCCGAGGCTGAGATTCAAGACTTCTACATGCAAATGACAGTTTAATAGCAAGTGAGATCCTCAGGATACGGTGTGCCAACAGTAGAAATGTCCCATAAGTTACCCAAAATTTAATATGATGGATGTTGACTTTCTATTGGGTTAGAGTTCTATTGGGCTCTGGTCCTGATCCTGAGGAAACAGTAGGGGATCCATTTTATAAGTAATAAATAAATCTGTTGTTTTTTTTTATTTAAGAATTTTCTTGGCTTGTCCTTAATAGCACAAGAAACAGCAGATGGTCGTAGCTCAAGTGATGGTGGAGGTGCTTGAATACCTGAACATAATCCAAAAACGTAAGTATTTTCTCCATACTGATTCTGTTACTTTTCCTGGGTTAAATCCTTTAATCATTACGTTTTTAAGTTTCATCAAGCTGCTCCATGAATGATGATTAAACCTGTACACGCATGCTCATAATACAGAAAATAGCTTGTACTGAAGCAACTTGATTGGATTTTGTTTCTCTTTGCAGATGATGCTCTGAAATGCATGGAATGTGAGAGCAACCTCATCATGTTTAAGGCTATTTCCCACTTACAGGTGGACCTCATTTTAAATTTCTTACAAATGCCTCCACATTCCTTCATTGACGTGTTGTTTTTTTAAGCTGAAGCTTTTTATATTCTGCAGGAGGACTTTGATGTTTTCTTTACCCCGTCCAACTATGAGGATCCCTGCATCCGAAAACAGATCCAGGAGCATCACATCACAGCCTATGAAAACACTCGAGCTCGTCATTCATCTAAGAGCAAAGCTTTGACAACTCCGGTTGTGGCTAATGATCCAGATGGCAAGACCAAGACCATCTCCACAGAGGCTGGCTTACAGCGGCTCGGAAGGCAGCTGCGGCGCACCGAACAGGAACTCTGGTCCGATTTGGGCCTTCGAGCTCTGAGAGTAGGGAAAGTTGACAAGGCCCTCAAGATTTTCAGGTTTGGATAGGTTGATGTTCTATTTGCATCCAAAGAAAAAAGACAGATGAACCTTACTGTTATGACTGGAAAATTTGAATTATTTACAGAGCTGTTTGGTTTGGTTTAATTTGTTTCTCCTTCAGTGAACTGTATGAGCACCACTACAACAGCAGCACTGGGAAGGTTTTGTTCACAGCTGCCAAGTCATTGTGCGAGATGCTGGAGGCAGATATTCCCATGGTGCTTCCAAATGGCATGGACCTTCCAGCAGTCATCCATGATTTGGCCTGTCAGGCCATAACTGTGTGTTGCGCGGGTAAGAGCCACTTTTAAACATCACTAATGTTCACAGCATTTTTCTTTTTCTTTTTTTTTTTGTTGATAAAGATAGGTGTTAGAGGAATTAGATCTGCTGTTCATCCACTGAAGGAACTTACTTCTTTTGCTGTAATTCTGTTGTAATAGTCAGATGTGTACAAGCATGAAAACAAGACTTTATTTATTTTGAATGATAAAAAATAACTACTTTATAATACAGAATAAATGGTTTGAGAATATATATCTGCTTATGTTTTTATTTTTCAGTTTAAAAAAAAATGCCGATTGCTTGTGAGCATTAGAAAGGAAAACCACCTTACTCGCATTTAGGCTGTTGACTCTGAATGGTAGACTATTAAGCTCCAGTCTTTTTGTTCTTCTCCTCCTAAATATTCTAATGTTTCAAAACCCACTAAAACATAGTGATTGTTGCAGATCTGCTTCTTGACTGCCTGGAACTTTGCAAGTGCACGCGGATAGCTATGGATGTGTATCATCAGTGTCAGTTATCTGATGATTATGGCTTCATTGCCAAGGTCAGTATATCATACCTTCCTTAAAATGAAACTGAACTGAACATAATTTTTTTTGACCAATTTCAAACATTTTCTTGTAAATTAGTTTTTATGTTTGCATATTTGGATTTAAGCCAAAAAAAAGGGATTAATGTCTTTTCAAACAGTGTAACAAAGTGATTTACTATCTTACATTTGCACGATGCAATGTTGTAGGATTTGACTTTGGAGGTGGAACAAGATCCCTATTCTCAGTGGAGTTTTCAAGACATTTTTAATGAGGATTGCATTGTTCTGGATCCCGTATCTGTGCTGCCAGTGCAATATGAAATCACCAACTGCATGCTGCCTATTTCACAGGGTAAGATACTCATGATGGCATGCTGTAAATGCTGGACCGGTTGGAGTAAATTAGTTGATTTACAAAGACAGCTTTTGACTGGGTAGTGTCAAAAGCAAAATGCATCTTGTGATTTTTGTTTTAAGTGAAGATATCAGTTTAGTCACTTCTTTCTGAGATGTTTATTTCATTAATCGTATTGCCATCATGCAGGCTATCAACGAAGGAGGTTAAGTGAATTATACACCATATAAAGCAGACTTTATTGCCCTTTTTACAGAAACCAAACTGTATCCTCTGGACTGCTCCTGTCTGCCACACTGTTCATTTGAAGATGGTTGGTATTAAGATAAATATATATATTTTTGCTATATTGTTTATTCTTTAAGGTTACCTTTTGTCTCACACTGTTCTTCCCTAGGCTCAAACTACCTGCAGGTCCTCCTCGGTCCCCTCACCAATATGTTGCAAATGCTACAGGAGTGCAGTCAGTTGGAGCTGGCCCTCAGAGTGCTGGTCAACTCGTACGGCAGCTGCTTGCAGCATGTCACCTCTAACATTATGGACACAAAGCTAAGTATGCAGGTAGGACAGATGCATCTGCTATTTTTCTGTAGATTTAGTTTTCATTACTTTGCTAAAGTAATGATAATACTTTGTTGAGGGAACAACTCAATAAACTATTACTGTTTCACAGCTTTATAATCCCCAAGATCTTAAAAAGTACAACCAGTGCCTGAACCATCTGCGAAAGACAACGACGTCCATTCTGAATGCTGTGGCTGTGGCCCTGTTGAACAAAGTAAGTTTTCCAATGCCAGCTTCACTGAAAGCTAGCAGGGGCCTTCCAAAGTTTTGGTTAATTTTAAGTGTCAATTGCTATCTTACTCTGTGTAGGTGTTCAACTGGAGGATGGTGGATTGTGATTTGGCCATCGGTCTTTGCACGCTCCTCTCCAAAACGGAAGTCTTTAAAATCCTATGGAAGGTTATTGACAACACTTGGCAAAACTATGACAAAATTTTGGTAGGCGGCATGAATTAATTCTTTACCTTAATGTCTTTTTAATGGTGGGAATTACAGAAGAACAGAAAGTACCAAAGTGGAAACAGTTGTTACTTATTCTAAGGTGTGAAGTTTCGTTGAGTTACAGGGACAATGCTGAGGAACCCATTAAAACCAGGCTTTGTCATCTCAGCTGCTTTATTTTCTTCTTTCCATCATAAGCACAAGCTACATGGAAACAGTCAGATTTCTTTTCAGGGTATTTTAAGGAATCATTCACTGTGCTGATTTGGTATTTCAGGCTGTGGCAAAGATCGGGGCTAATCTCTGCTCATTATACGATGAATGGGAGGAACAGAAGAAGTTTTTCTCTGTCATAACCGATGCTGAGTGGGGCATCAAGCTTGGCAAATTGGAGGTAATAAGGTTTCTAGACTCTAGAAATGTCTAAAGACACACTGCCACACTGTATATTAGATCCATTTGGAATATCCTGTTTTTGCTGTTGATATTTTAGGTCTCCCTTCCCTTCTTTAACTGTGACATTCGATGTTTAACTGTAACATACTTATCCCCCCCATGTCTCAGATATCGATCCAGCCTGTCTTTCGGCAGCGATCTGAGATGAAAAGTAGTCTGATCCCTGTTTTGGTGAAAAACAGGAAGATCACTCCAGACATTATCCTCCAGTACTGCAGGTCAGACACTCCCATTATCACTTTCATCTCCTTTTGGAGGAGTGTGTGTTTAGACTGTGCTAAAAGCGACCCGTTTACCATGCTATAGTACCTATGGTCTGGACCGTGACCGTGTCATCAACCAGTACATCACAACCTTGCTGCTGCTCCAAGAGGATGAAGACAGCACAGGTATCCCTGACTCAGGCCAGGAGGAGGTGCAGCCTCTGTGTCATGTGACTGCATTGGAACGGGTCCTGCAGATTATCCCAATGTTGCACAGCACCAGCGAGCTCACAGACAGTCTCTGTGCTGCCATATTTAAGGTATAAATGACTAATTATTGCAGAATGACTCATTAAGAGAGCATAGTTGTCAGTTTGATGGCGTTTTTTGTTGTTGTTTTTTTTGTTTTTTTTCCATGTAAAATGTAACCATGTGTGAGTAAAAGGGTTTTCAAAAAAACAGTCAGATACAAATCAATAACCAAATTTGGCATCTGGTGAAAAATGTATTTGCAACTGTATTGATGCCAGTAGTGCTTTCTGATTCTCCTACAGTTCTCCTACTCGCAATGTCAGACTATTTACACCAGGTGTGAGTTGCAGTCTGTATGTGCGTTTGTGGCTGTGTGTGTTTTTTGTAAGAAGAAGGAAATGAAAGAACTAAATTGAGTTGAGCTCATTATCCAAACCACACAAGTTGTTAATGATTGCAGCGGATGTTTTCTGATGCATCTCTTCCCTGTGAGCAGCCCAGCGCTATGCACCACTTTGCTTGGTCCTTTAAATTCTAAAAAACGTTGCCGGAGAAATAGTTTGCTGTATCAACCACAAGCCTTAAATAGAAGTGCATAAAAAAATGCAATTGAAATCCAGAAAAAATAAAGAGGATACAGGAAAATAATACAGGAAATGTTTGTCCAATACTAGATAAATAATCTGTTTGAATTGGAAGTATGGTCAAGATTAAAAAGGCACAAATGTAATGCATTAAAGTTTATTAAAGCAAAGACATAGTCCTTCTATTTTAACAACAGAAAAAATAATTTTCCTAGAAGTTTGAAACGGTATTATTGTCATGACGACCATATATGTGCTCAGTGTAACCTGTGTTGAAACTGGTACTCCAGAAATACTCCTTGGAGACTTTTTGCAATACTACCCTAAATAACACCCTCAATACCACATTCACACATGAAAATAGGTGTGAATTTGCGCACAAAAACTTGCATGTTCTTTACAACTCTTTAGGTCTTCTGCTCATATTCACTCCTTATAGTGAGAGGGGGATCTTTTCCATATAAATAGATTCCTAATTCTGCTTGAGTAAATCACACTAGATTTTAAAGAAAGACAAATTATTAAATGAAAACCAAAAGATTTCATAGTCTTGGGATCCTCATTGTAAGGTGCTTCAGCACATTCACTTGTTTTCTGTTCGCTGTTGTTGTGTTTTTGCCCCAGTTGACAAAAGTTGTACTTCTCATTTAACCTTTGAAATGTGCTTCTCATACAGCTCAGCCCATACAACTATGAGAGAATCGAAGTTGTTCTAAAGATCATTCAGGCTGCAGATGAGAATGTATCCACCTTATCTGTTAGTCAGGTAAAAATGCACATCTAAAATCTAAACTCAGTAGTCTTCCTCCATAGAAATGAATCGTGCAGACTCTAACTTCATGTTTAAATCATCAGGCGATGGGGCTCTTGCAGCATCTGAAGTCCTACAAGCGAGTCTCTCCCGCCTCCGACGTGGAGAACATCTATCTTCTTGAAAATGGTCTGCTGCCAAACTCCCTGTCCAACAGTAGACTCCCCTTCCACCTCTTGTTGCAGACTAAGCATTACTGGAAGATTATCTGTAAGTTAACAACTTCAGTCCTGCCAGCAGGGGAAATCTCAAAGTGATTATTTTACATGTTGTTGTTTTTTCATAGAATGTGTTTTAATATAAAGGTTTATCTAGCTATATTTATGAGGATTTTTGTATATATATATGTATATATGTATAGACATGTATATATGTATATGCCTTTGTTTTGCTTATGGAGCCTGTAACAAAAATAATTTCCCTCTGGGATTATTAAAGTATTTCTGATTCTGATTCTGATAAAAAATCTTACAGCACCTGAACTGAGTGAGGACACCTTCCCCACACTACTTCTGATTAGCAAACTGATGAAGGTAAGACTTCCTTACTCTGGATTGCTGTTTTATTTTTAACTTTGAACTGAATCAAGCTCTCTTGTTCGTTTTTTTTTTTTTTTCTTTTTAGGTGAGCCTTGACAAGTTGTACATGTCGGCTGTAAACCATGTGTTCGAGAAAAAGATGAAGCCTTTACTCTTGGAGAAAAGAAAGAGGGGTCAGACTCATTGTTACAATAAAGAGACTTTCAAAGTGGCCAAGACGATGATGAAGTATATCCAGTGCATCCAGAGCCTGGAGTGGGCAGCTGCCACCGCCAACAAAATAACCCAGGAGCTTCCAGCAGGTTTGAGCTGCATAAGGAGGCCCAAAGCACCCCGTCTGGTATACCTTCAAAACCTCTAATCATTCAAATCTTTCCTATTTTCCAAAGGCTACGAGAAAACACAGTCACTAAGGTTCTGTTTGGCTCTTGGAGAAGCATGGCTTAAAGATCCAAACCTAGAGGTCTGTGCTTCTGCTTTCACCTGCAGATCATTGCATTTTTTTAAATTTTTCAAAATGTTTTTCATGCACTGCTTTGCTCTCTACTTCTTTTTCCTTCTCACTCTGCCGCAAAGCAGGAGGATGCACGGGCCCGAGGGGAGACTTTTATGTCCAAGCTGAAGCTGCAGTTTCAGCGCACCGCCACGGAGAATATGCTGATGACCAGCCAGCTGAGCAGCCCAGAGCTCCTGAAACTGACGGGGCTGCCAGCCAGGCTCATCGTGGCTCTGTATGAGCACAGCAGTGTGGAGCAGCGTTACCGGGAGTCAGCAGGTCAAGCGTTTCCTGGTGAGCGTGCGCTAACAAAATGGCCGGAAGTAAAATAGTGTTTCAGATATTTTGAAACATTTCCCTGTTTTCATGATTAAATTGTATGAGAATCGGTGAGATTTCATAATAACTTAAATGTCAATGTCAATTTAGTGGATGTTTTATAAGCCAGTTTTCCCTCTGGGTACAGATTACTTTTACCCTCTTATAGTTTAGTAGAGTTTTTTTTAATACACTGTCATTGTGGGGGGGAAAAAATCAACTTCTTTGCTTTTTCCTTTTTTTGGGAAAATGTGTCTCAGACATACATGCTGCGGTGAAGGAAATCGCCACGATTAACAGTGTGGATCTTCTAAAAATTCGGAACATGCTGTTAGAGAAATGGATCTGCAAAACTGGCCCAGCTGCAGCCAAGGTTTGTTGGTCCTTGTTTTGTTTTTTCCCCCTCCCTTTCTATGAATCTTCTATCGCTCTGCTCTGTGGTTTGTTTAACCTTTGTGTCATTATAAAAAGTTTTTTTTTTCTAATAAAGGACATAGGGAATCAAGACTGTGTCACCAACATTGAGGAGGACCCAGACTTAATGAGGTACTTGTGTTTTCATTTTCATAAACAATATTTGCTACAGGAACCCATCGAATGTTATTTTTCAGCTGCTTGTCCTTTACAATTGAAATTGGCCCATCCCTGTTTGTTTTTTATGTTGCAAGTTGAATGGGTTTTGCCTCTGCAGCAGTTGGTTTTTGAGCTAGAAAACCACCACAGATATGCTGAGCTTTCTGTTTGATGCTGCTAGGGTGGTGTACATGCTGCAGTCCTGTCCAGTGGATGATGCTGTCCGTCTTCTGGGTTCTGTTCTGTCGGCTGAAACTTGGGTACGCTCAAAGAAATATGCATGGGTCAGTAATGTTGCCCAAGCCTAACTTTTTTTGGATTCCTGTCTGTAGCCCCTCAGCTCATGTGGACCCCGCCTGACCTTCTGCCATCGGACTCGAGCGCTTCTTTGTCTCATCCACCTCGCCGATCCAGCCACCCTGGAGGCTCAGTTTCAGATCCCAAGGACCAAACTTCTGTATGAGGGCATGAAAATAGTTAAAACAGGTTGTGCTTCAATTGACATATTTCATCAAGCTTCAGTTTTGTTATGTTCACATGCAGATACTATCTGAAGTGCTACATCTTTGTCTCTCGGCTGGAGGCCTTGAACATCCCCTACACAGTGCAGTCCTTCGTCAATAGTCCCAAAGAGGGCCTGGTAAAAGGGCTGTGGAAGAACCACAGTCATGAGCCGCAGGTACGTTCCAACAGGACACGTTGCAACCGATTCAACAAATAACTTCATTTTAGCCTCACGAGATCAGAAATGCAGGAAAAGTGAGGGTGCCTGTGCCGTTTCAGGCTGTCCGTCTGGTGGCAGACCTGTGCTTGGAGTATGAGGTTTACAACCCTCAGCTGTGGAACAGTATGCTTCAGAAGATGTTAGGCTTCAACTTGGTGAGGCCTCATGCACCTACATTTTGCCAAACCTTTTTTTTGTTTTATGTATTCTTTATTTATTATTTGTAATTTATTGTTATTACTTTAAAAAAAGCTGAAATGTTAATCACTCTGTGGTCAGTTTGTGCTCTGAGACAAACAGAGGTGTGCCTCTTTCCCCTGCACAGATCGGACACTTGCAGAAGGTGCTGGAGGCAACGGTGGCTGTCCCAACTCTGTGGGAGGTAATGTTACCATTAATCACTTGATAAACAAGGTAGGCAAACATCCTTTTGAAGCAAGTGTTGAGGTGGATAAAAGAAACACCACTGACATCACCTACGCTTCCTGTTGCAATGTGGGAGAAGAAAAACCCGTCATAGCAAAGAAATACTTCCTCCTCATTAACTTCTTTTGTCCCCAGATTTCAAGTTTCTCCAGGACGTGGAGGAGTCTAATACTGGCACCTTTTGTCTCAGGTAATTTATTATAGTAGTTAAATTCCCTTATACTTACATAGGTCTTTATGTCCACTGGTACAACAAGTAATTTATACTTATTGAAAATCTCCCCAGTTTTTCAGTTGTAATCCAAATTACGTTTTCACATAAACTGTGGCACGTGTTGGTATAATACTGCTGATACTCAATAGATTTGATCATAGGATTACATTTCTGAAATATTAAGTTTTATAAATGTGCCTTTGTCCTGAAAAAGAAATCTAAACAAATAGTGTTCCCTTATGTTTCCACGTCAGTTAAATAAATAGTTGGTTAAATGAGGATACATTTGCCGTCTGCCCTTTTTCTGAGTACTTATTAAAACCTCTTATCACTGATTTCTTTCCCCATTCTTTCACTGGTAGCCATTTCTTTTGAATAATCACCACTTTCCAATGTGTTGTCTACATAACAGCCTCAGTTCCACTGAGCCCAGATCAGCAGGCTACACTCTACCGGACCTTTGTTCTCCTGCTCAAGTACGTCCTACCAATGTAGATTTTAAAGGATGCTCCATATATATGTTTTTGTTTAACCAAAAAATGTCATTTGAGAATATATTCCCAATACATTATCAAACTGTTTTACAACAGGGTGTAATACAATATATGAAATGATGAAACTGAATATAGCTAGAGTTAAACGCAAGTACATGAGGAGTGATACAAAAAAACTGAACTTCTTTTGTATTGTATGTGTTGTGTAAGCATGGATACACGCATGCATGCAGGCAGTTTAATACAGTCCAATTCCGTCTGTTTATTCGTTTTATCTGAATTTTAGTTCTTTCCCTTGAACTAACCTGCTCCTTTGCCCCTTTTTATACATTCCCTCTTCATAAAGGTGCCCTTTCCTGTTGAACTTGGACTTGATAGGAATTGCAAACCGCTTTGCACAGTTCAATCTGCCCGCCTTTGCCTTGGGAACTCTCCTTCTTATTCCCTGTGCCCAAAAAAAGGAGCAGCAGATTCAGGTAAATGCATCCATGTCTGAGCAGCATGTGAAAATGTTTCTCTAACTATAACCAAAGGCCATCCTTTTTGTTGTTTCTAGGGTTTTCTCTCTGTCTGCAACCCGGTGACTGTCCTTGAGCAGGTGGAAGAACTTATGAACACCGGGGAATTGGCAGGGATCCCTTCACAGGTCACATGTTCTTTTAGATTTGATTAAAATGTTTCCACAACATTCTTTAAAAAAAAGTATATATATATATTAACTATTCTTTTTAAAAAAGTTGTTTTTTAAACTTAAACAAGCAAGACATTTAGGCACAAATATTAGGCAAAATAATATGTTAATAAATGTTAATAAAACATTACCACATCCATCAAAAAAACCTTAGCATTGTTTAACCGACGTGTGTTGTGTGCCACTTGTTCCTGTGTTATGTGCACACTCATATCTTATATTTACTTTAGTTTCGGGTAAGGTGTGAAACCTATTTTTACTTGAAAGACATCTTACTCATTTGATGTTTGTTTGCTGGTGATGTTATGGAAATGGACTTTTGGCATTTTAGTTCCTACACACATATAGGCCTTGGGTGGACGGATGTGCTTTGGGTTTAAGACACAAATGTTGGCAAAAACCATGGGTTATGTATGAAATGACATTGTTTGATGTATGATTCCTCAGATCAGGGAGACCGTATTGACATTTCTAAGCCAAAATGGGCTGCACCAGAAGCTGATGGGGACCAAACACTTCAACCATCTGAAGCAGCTCATCGTCTCAAATGGCCAACCTAACCAGATGAGAGACTTAGTGGATTATCTGATCAGCCAGAACTGGTAAGATAGTTACATAACTCAGTGGATCAGATTAAAATTAAAAAGGGGCCAGTATGATACAAAATATTATTTTATTGAATTCAACACATTAAGACTGATGAACAAGCTAATTTCCCAAAAGCTACTAAGAGTTTTTTGGGATTCTTTTTTTTCTTGGTGTGGATGGTGCATGTTATCACTAAACACTGTAGGGGTGGGACGGTTCACAAAATCCACGGTTCGGTTCGTTTCACGGTTTTGTGGTCACGGTTTTCGGTTCGGTTCGGTACATGGTGATTGTTAGGAAAATCTATTATGTCTTGTATAGTCAGGTTAAAACTAGGGATGGGGATCGTTAATATTTATTGATATCGATACTTTTATTGATACTCCTTATCGATCCGAGTCTTTATCGATAATTTTCTGTTATTTGGTGGAAAGACGATGCGACAATATTTAACAAATAAATAATTGTATTTTAAATTAAATGTAATTTTTAATAAATGTTGGCATCAGTAGTTTAATTATATATTCTAAAATAAATAGAGCAATATACAACTGTATTACTCATGTTTCTCGCCAAAAACTCAATTTCCCTTTTCTTTACGTTACACTTGAACGCATCATGATAACCTAATTGTCGTTTTACTGAGCCAATCTGAACACATCATCACGCAGCACGTCTGAAACTTTATTTACTTTTCAAGCTAACTAGCTTGTATGCTGCCGATTACAACACGGATTTCACAATTACTATTGTAATAATAAAAAAACGACCAGACTCGATAGTGGTATCGATAAGCCCAAACGTTATTGATTTTCGGGTTTTGAAAAAAGTGGAACCGGGTCCTTGATAGAACCGGGTTTCGATCCCCATCCCTAGTTAAAACTGAAAGAAAAAAGCAGTCTGACATTTGATACATTATTGTGACAGTCTTAGGTTAAAAATAGGTGAGATTCTGGCATTGCAAGCGAGGAAATAGTGCTAATTCCAACATGTGCTTGACTCTAAATGCAAAGAGGTCTATACAGCAGACCTGTAAACTGCTGTTGGCGCGTCTGATTTTTATCGGCTACGCTGCTTCGCTTCTTCTTCTTGTTTACTACTGGTGGTTGGCTTTGGGCGCAGTAGCGCCCCCTTCTGCTCTGGAGTGTAAACGCTTCCCTCTGAGAAAAAGGAGCAGTGCATGAACCGTGCGGTACACACGCGAACCGAACCGAGACAGTCGAACCGAACGGTTCGGACGGTTTTCAGAAACCGTCCCATCCCTAAAACACTGCCACCCATAATGTGTCTAAACACGTCCCTTCTTGATTCATCTTTCCAGGTAACATTATCATACTCTTAAAAGCTTTAATCTTCATAAGTAAAACTGCACATTATCCAAACTGAGAATGAACGTGTGCACCAGTTGTATTGTAGCCAGACTTCATCTGTAGAAAGGATTACAAACATGTGTTTTTGCTTGCTCTAATCAGTCTTTTCTATCTTCTCCTCAGTCAGGATGATGCTGACTTGCTGGCGTGTGAGTACCTAAAGCACAGAGAGCATCAGCGAGGGAAGACGCTCGCAGATGGCTCAGCTGCTCGGGGCTGTCTGAAGGTCAGAGACGCTCCCCCTTTAGGCACAGCATAACATATTTCGGGAGTTTATGTTTACCTTGGACTACTTAACGTTTAGCGTTTTTTTAATAAATGCATATGTGTGTGTGTGTTTTTTTCTTTGTTTTCTTTAGGAGTTTCTTAACATTCAAACCGGAGTATCTGGATGAAGCAGCACGATCTCCTCCTGATGTATTTACAGAATTTCTCTCTTCCGACTTGGGCTTGAATGCAATAGTTGTACTTAACCATTTGTCTTTATCTTATCTTTATCTTTAATATGTGATTAAATGCTTTTCAGCTTTAGAAAATGTGTAGATTAAATTCCTTCAAAACTTTTTTTTTTCATTTGCTCCAAACGTGGTTATTTCCAAGTGTAATTACTGTTATATTATATAATAAAAAACTGAATGCCATAAAGAAAAAAAATCAAGGGTTCATATCAATCCCTTCGTAACAATGTGACACAATGTTCTAAAGACTCATTTAGATGTTTGAGGCAGGCTTTTGTTAAAATACCTGCTAGTTGTCTCTGAGAACGGGCTTCTACTGTGAAGTGTTCAATTAAAGTAATGTTATAACAATAATTTTCATTTTTCAAAGAGTAACAGCAATAATTAGTCTTACAGTGTGATTAAAACTCAGGAGTCGCACCAAAGAGAACACACGGAGCCATAGCTACTCAAAACCTCACATTTGTAACCATAGAATACAGTCCTAGTGACATAATCGTTTTTGTTGAAAATATTAAACAACCTAAAATCAAATTAGTATAACCATTTAGGAAAATTAATGAATTAAAGTGAGAATATAATAGGACTAGAAGCTTTCTAATCAGTTTAACACCCTTTTTTTATTGCTGATCTTAATCTGATTTTTTTATTTGTGGTGCTCCTTTCTTGCTGTGAGGTTTGACTTGGCATTAAATGGTTGAACAAACTGAGTAAACCAGAGACCTTAATGAAGAGAGCAATGATCTTTATTCTTTCAAATGTACTCAAATGACATTGAGCTTAGATATTCACATTTTGAGTTTAAACCATAATTTCTCTTTAATATGACTACACATTTTGGGATTTTTTTTGTGTTTAACATGTTTGCAGTGTTATACTTTGAAAAAGAACCCAAGCATCACAGAATAATCTTCACAAAAAAAAATCTAAAAAAATTAATGTTGAGCTTGTGTTTTGCATTAGAAATATTTTTAAGTTTGTGACATGTTTATAGACAGAGTTATATGTAACATACAGGTTATCTGCCTGGGAACAAACTGCTCCACGGTTCTGAGAGCTAAGATCTCTCTGGCTGTTAGATAGTCATGAACATTTTCATTCAAAATCCAGCAGATCTTTAGTGTGGAGCCGTACTTCCCATCTCCCCCGTGGAGCAGTCACAGCCGGCTGAGTGACTGCGAGCCTGACTCTCGGGCTTTCCTCTCTGCGCTCTCACTGATGCCGGTTTGGGGCAGACGTAGAGCTTTCCTACAGATGTTCTTGAAGACAGGGCTGGAGAAGTAGTACACCAGGGGGTCCAGCACGCTGTTGAGGTAGGTCAGACTGATGGTGATGTAGAACGCATTGTTCAAGTGCTCCAGAGCATCACACCTGTGGGTGCCTGCGACGGTCTTGATCCAAATCAGCACCAATGTGACGTTACTTGGAAGGAAGCAAATGATAAAGAGAACCACCACACCTATGATGAAGTAAAGAGCCTTCCTGAACTTTGCCTGGTGGGTAAGCTGCCTTCGTCTCAGCTGGCCAGCAATGTGGAAGGTGCAGTAGAGGATGACGAACAGAGGCATGTAGAAGGAAAAAAGAAATGTGAACTTATGCCAGGAGATAATACTTTGGGGATCTATGGGAATCATGAAGCTCTCGCAGCTGGTCGTGTTGTGTTGGAGGGTGAGGATGTGGGCAGTCATTGTGATGGGGACCAGCCACAACCCGAGTGCTCCGAGCATGGCTTTCCCCACACTCAGAGAGTTGATGGGGTGATGGGGGTGCACCACCCGCATGTACCTGTCCACAGCGATGGCCATCAGGAAGAAGGTGCTCCCGCTGCGGTTCATCGCCAGCATGAAGAGGCAGATGTTGCAGAGGTGCTTTCCAAACAGCCACACGGTCTCAGAGCCGTAGTAGCTGGCGCGCAGCGGCAAAACCAGGTTGAGCAGGAAGTCGGCCACGGCCAGGTTGAAAAGCAACACTGTGCTGCTTTTCCACGGCCTCTGGTGGTAGCAGAAGATCCACAAGGCTAATCCATTAGTCAGGAGTCCCAGAACAAACTCTGTGACCAGCAGTGGTGGGAGCACACTGATCAGAAGAGTTCCGTTGAAGCTGCACTCCATGGTGAGCTTTGCGTTGCCTCCCTGCCAGCAGGTCTAAGAAGTGGCACTCTTATAGCCGAGCGCATTATTTAAATGGAACACCGACGCACAGCAAAGTGTTGCTCGTGAGGAGGAGTCACCACGAACCCCACAGTTCTGCTTTTCTACTGATGATGCTAAATACTGATTCAGGTTTCTTTACAGAACTGTAAGAAGGTGAGAGGTTTTATTTCCCAGAAGCCCTACACTTTAATGCAATTCTTGCTTTAGAATAAAAAAGAAAGACTTTACTTCTATGAAACCACCATTGCATAACAAATTTCTTATCATTCAAGTTCAGCCCCGACAATGAGCTGAGCATGATATCACATTTAATGAGGCCTGTTTTAGAGAATCGATCACACTCTTGCAGTGACTATAAATCAAGTTTTAAATGCGCTCTGAAGTCAGAATAAATAATGTCAATTATACTCTTATGTCTTTACTCACTCTTGAATGAATTAATCCAAAATGTTATGAAAACTAAAGCTAACCCTGTTTCAAAAGGAACATGTTTCAAATGCTTCAAAGTTATGAGCAGTTCATCCCGGTTTTACTCTGAGGGGTTGTAATAAGTCAAAAACTCACCTCACCAGCGCGCCAGCAACCCACTGAGCTGCAAGTCCTGAGAGTAGGGCCACATTAGCAAAGCTGGAGAAAAGGTAAACTTCCCTACTCAGAGGAGCGTGTTAACACTGTTGACTGCTTGTAAGTAGCTATACAAACAAGTTGAATGTGCCCCTGTTTTTTATATTGCACAAGGCTATTGAAAAGTTTTAAGTCATCTATACTTCTGTGTAATCACAGAATAGATGAAGTGAAAATAGCTGTTTCTGTTTTGACTGTGCGCAGAGAAGCATTTGCTGCAGAAAATAAACCGAAACTGTGAACTTTTCGGGGAAATATGTGAACGCTGAACTGATAGACGTCTTTCTCAGCAAGTTTCTGGTTTCTTGTTCTATCACCAGAAATGTTTATTGTTTAACCGTCAGAGGTATTTGGATTATTATGTCATTAAAACATAGAGCAGCATGAGGGTATTGTTCCCATGGTGACAGGCAGCTTCAGATCTGCATGGGTTAAACGAAAAACTTGAGCCCCTGACTCCTGCTGTGATGGGATCATGTTTTTGCTGACATTGTTTATGTGGACTTATTCCTTAAAGGGGAAGGCTCACTGAAAAACAATACACATTATTCATTGTAATCTGACTAGCCCTTGAACGTCACTGTAACCAAACAGCTTCTTCACAACACACAGCATGGAGGAGTGTCATCTGGAAGAGGGGCACTCCAGATTATCAGAGGCCTCAGCAGGCTGCCACCGGGCTCGTCTTTACCGCCTTCTGGTGGATGAAATCAGAAATTGCTACCTTCTCCCCTGAGTCATTTTGAAGTGGTATGCTAATCAAATATTTTTTCCATTGTAGAAAATAACAAAAAAAGAAAAAAACAGATGTGTGTTTTTGAGTCAGAGCGAAAACAAAAACCACAGAATACAGCTTTGTGTGTCTGTATTCTATATCATTTCTTTAAGGAGTTCTCTAATCATTTAAAAAACAGTAAGAGGATGATACACATCCAAACAGTTAAAATAGAAACACTCAAACTTTCCATTAGCAGCTTAGCAATGGTTTGGTCACAACATCATTACATCACTCGCATTCTTTTTACATATCACAGATCTCTTAGTGGTTTATCCATGGATGTGACCTGTCATGCCTCACCAGGTCAGATGCTGCTCCGTTTAGCTTGTGATCGGGCTGGGTAGAAAAAATGTAAAAGATCCAGTTTGGCCTGCGGGACAGACAAAAGCAGCCCTCGTGTGTCCTTCACCTGCATACCTGGGAACAAAACATCACCGTTGGTACTCCGCCCAGCACAACAAATGGGAATTTCCTGTCTTACAACCTTGGAACAGAACTTGATTATAGTCTACATTCAAAAGTATTTCTCACTCTCTGCTGTCAGACAGTTGTGTTTTTTTAAATATTTGTTGAGGAAAAACTGGAATGATAATTTTCATGTGTGAATGAAACCCGCAGCACTGGTGTGTGGGACTACATTTGGTGTAACGTGTGTTTTGCTTGATTTGTTTTGGAGCGTGTAAGGCTGAATCTGTGAAATAAAAGAGGAAAATAGATGAGTGCCGAGACACGCAGGTTACACAGAGTTGAGGTGATATTGTTTTTTCTCAAAGAGAGAAGAGACAACCAGCTGCTTTAACCCCTCAACCAGCAAATCCTCATCCAAACAGCCACTAAATCTAACACCTATTACCTGAACTGACCCACAAAAACAAACCCTTACCAGAATGTTCCCACATGTAATTTTACTGTTGTGTTTTGCTCCCCAGAACACCCAATAACACATTTTCTGCACTTCTGTGTCATGATAGAGAAAAATAGCATAATTGATCTATCCATCCACCCCTGATGCGCCTAAAAGTCACTTTTTAGTTTTAAAAGACTGAAACCACTTTTCTGTGTTCCTGTAAATATATTTCGCAAGGACAAAAATGGCGCATATGGACAAACGTGCACATATTTTAGAGGAGGTATCAGTTTTAATCTGACATTGTTTCGTCACATTGTCATAAAGCCAGTGTCATTTACGCATGGCGCTGGTCCACACGTCCTCTGATTTGTTGAGAAAAAGAAAAAAAAACTTCCTTGTTTATGTCATCAGGCTTAAAAAAGAAGCAACTAACCGAGATGAGTTTGTGATTTTATTGAAATGCGTCACTGCTAGAGTAACGGAGGTGCGCAAACGCGCAGAACAGTGGCCTGACTCAGAAGAAAAAGCCGATCAGAATCCTGGATCCGGGAAAAAAAATAATGACCTGACGGTGTGGGAGGATGTCAGCCCTTGAGTACATGATGAAAATCCTCCCCCGTCGCCCCCTCCCCACCTCTCCCTCCCTCCCTCCTTTGGGGGGAGGATCCATCTACGTAACGCAAAGCATTTGCTTTTCCTCCTTCCTGCAGCCGCGGCGCATCAGCGGTAATGAAGCCGCAGCCCGGAGATGTCCCTCAGACATTCCCACTCTGCCAGGGGACCCGATAGGAAAGGAAACCGCCGTTCCGTGTGCTCGTTCTGGCTTGTCGTTGCTGTTGGGGAAGAATAACCATTCGTGGCTGAGAGTGGCAGGGAGCGGGGCGCAGGATGAACAGCATAAGACAGGTGCCCTCGCGCGTGAAAAGCAGGCGCACCGAGGCCAGCCTCGGAGCCGAGAGGGATCATTTTGACAAGCAGCAGGTAAATATGGAAAACAGCTGGAGACGGCTCGGCTCTTTGTGTGGGACAGGAATCTGTGCTCGATTAAGGCCTGCTGTTTTGTTTAGTTTTTTTTTTTTACTGCATGGGCCACATTTCCAGTGCGCACCTAGATAAGGTGGAAAGTTGAACGTCGAGAAAGCCGTTTTGTGTTGCGATTATCCAGTCATTCAAAAAAAAAAAAAAAAGCCAGACAAATTCTGACTGTGAGCTGAACGATTTGATCAATACCCAAACTTTAACTGAAGGGGAAAGGAAGATGCGTTTCACTGGAAGCAATGGTAATAAGCCCTTTTCAGTTGTAGTGGTCAACTTTAAAATATGTTAATGATGCGGTCAATTCAAAGTATCTCTTGACTTTAAGACTGAGAGTCAGCCAAGTCCACGCCATTCATTCCCCACTGACGTCTGTCCTGTCCTACCTGTTTGGTCACCTCCACACAAGGTCTATGGCTGTATTTGTTTAATGCCTGCTTGTTGGATAAAACCCAAAAATATGGAAGGGAAAAGGTTTAACTGCTTCAAGTGAATCAGAAGTCAAATTCTTTTGAGTATGGGCACTGGAGGGGGAAAAAAACTTGACTAAATTCTTCCCATAACAGATTCTTTGTAGTCTTTGGTGGTTTGCCTATCTGAAAAAGGAGCTTTTACACCATCCGCTGTTGAAATGTAGCTTCCTGTTGGTTAAATTCTTAAACGCCAAATAATACTGGGAGTTGAGGTTAAGCGCACACCCCAGCCTGACTGAGAAATCTGAGATTCAAACCAGGCTGAGTAACAAAGCAAACTGCAGAGCAGCACCCGTACCGTTTTGTTATCTGAAATGGGCTGAGCTCTTGCTTTGCCGGCAGGATGTTTCTGCCGATGTTTTATTTGACTTTGAAGCGTATGTAGCGAGGTGGGGGAGCTTCAACCACAGAGTTTGTCCTTCATCTGTGGAAACCAACCTCCACCCCCACCCCCCAAAAGAAAACTGGAAGATAATGTATGTCTGTAGAATTACGAAATAGCAATCCAAGACTTTGTGATGAGAGGCTGTATAGTGGGTGAGAAACGACTTATTTTTTACATGTTTTTGCTCTAAACGAAACTTATCATACATAAATCACTGATATTTGCTGGTCCAATTCCAGGTTTAGTTTTTTTTGCAATCCTAACATGGGATCAGGCCTTTGTGTTGCTTGTTTGAAACCTGTTATGCAGGTGGACAAAGCAAGTTTGCTGATCCTGTATCTGCCACATGTCACAGTTATCTGGGCAATCAATTAATTTGGTTTAGATTTCCATAATGGTAGGAATGAAAGCAGCTGATTGAAACAACTATTTCCAATATGTTTTCTACAGTTTGCTAATCCAGCTTTTGCTTAGATTTATCAACACTGTTTGTTGCTTGAGACAATGAACTCCTCATATTCAATCATTTTAAATTCCAATATCTGCTGACATATTCTTAAATGAACCTATACTTTAATTGTTCATTCTCCCGTTATCCTTTTAAGTTTCTTTACATAAAAGCACCAGCTAAATGCAAAAGTGTAATGTTCTTACAACATTGGTATGGACCTATGTAGTTTTATGGCCATATGATGGGGGGGAGATGCTGAAAACACTCATCTTCAACTAAAAGTAAAAAAAACTCAACAAAACATGGGGATGGAGGAAGTGGAGTCAGAAAATTATGCCAGGACATTAAGGAGCGACTTGCTATACACACATCAAGTGAACAAAAAAGCCTCACTTAGATCTAACATACACATTGTTGAATTATTTACG
Organism: Menidia menidia; assembly: GCA_907169785.1. Classification (NCBI taxonomy): domain Eukaryota; kingdom Metazoa; phylum Chordata; class Actinopteri; order Atheriniformes; family Atherinopsidae; genus Menidia; species Menidia menidia. The sequence goes on along the minus strand of CAJRST010011112.1, from coordinate 13,187,412 downwards.
ACAAGGTCAGACTGACGAGGAGTTAATTTAACTTGAGAAACCGCGATGACTCCAATGTAAAATGTATTGACCTCATAATGTTGGAGAATGTAAGTTCATTTTGGGAGTCTGTCGAAGCCATATGCTTTTTGGAGTTTACCCGGAGTTGAAACGGCCTGCACATTTCAGAGCCAGTCTCTCCAGTCCTAATCCACATCCAGTCTGTGCTCCTGAACAGTGCTTATCATCAAACATGGTCTGCATCTAGCCTGAAAGTTTTACTGTTGGCTTCTTTGCTGTGTTGCTTTAGTACGCTACAGCCAAAACACCAAAGGCCCTCTTCCTCTGTTATTCAGGTCAGCTCCAGGTTTATACATGTGACTCGTGTACACCTCCATTCAAGGGAGATCCAAAATTCTCTTTACAACACAATATTGTAATCCTTCAAAGCCTGATCCAAGAAAAAATAGAGCGAGAATTTAATTATTTTTAATCTGAAATCTTTCTTTGGCCACCTTACAAAATATGAAAAGAACCAACCATAGTTTCTGAATATTTGTCATCAGTAAATTATGGAAAAGGTCTTTGATACAAAAGATTTTAGAGACCCTTAGTAACGAATATGATACATAGGGTGTTACACGGGTTGAAATCATAATGTGACATGGAGCAAGAGCAGTTTCTCTTACTTTGTCAAAGCACTGTCAAACACATGTTATGTTGAGTGACAAGTGTCACAGGGCTGATTGAAGTCACAGCTCTGTCAGAGCGGGGGTTCCAGCTGCCTGTCCTCAGACAAATGGACTCACCGGGTAACATGCAAATCAAGTTGAAGATGGATCTTACCTCATCCAGCAGTAATCTAATTACTCGCAGCTGACAAATCCAGTATATAAAGTTACTGGTGAGCTCGTAACCTGTTAGTTTAAAGAGGTGAGCGCCCGGCAGCTCAGCAGTCCTGCTGATTCATGGACTGAGCTGATTGAAACTCCTCTGCTGCTCTTTACTCTCCCTCCGTTCTGCTCTTCTGCCTCCGCCTTTCCGGCTGACCTGTACCAATGTTGAAATGTCTATCACAGCGTCCTTGTGTTTGTGTGCGCGCGTTTGTACTGTTGTGTTTGCTTTCCCTTCCTCCTGTTGCCTGAGTGAGAGCCCATAAGGCAGAGAGGGGGGGGGGGGGGGGGTTAGTGTTTGGGAGCACCAGAGGATTAGCAGTCACCTCTGGCTGGGAGCACAGGCAGCAGTGACACAGCTGTGCTTACCTTTTCACACACTGATAAATCTTTCGTTTTGCTCCGCATGTTTAAGCGCGGTATTCATCTCAAAACTGGGTTTCAAGCCAAAAACAAAAGCGCCCGAATAGGTTTGAGCAGTGAATTTCGCCCGAGATGCACATAATACCAATACTGTATATGTTTACAAAACATGTGCTCATGCGGCCCGTAACAGCCGTCTATTTTCCCTCACAATAGACCAATGTCAGTGCGCTCAGTCGTCATTGTAATCCTAGTTTGAGCCATTTGCATAGATTGTGAGGCCGGGTTTCCTGAATATCATGTGCTCATCATCATACAATTTACCAGCTCAGCAGTCTGCGCCAGAAACTAGCTGGGGCTGCTGGGGAGCAGCTTATGCCCTGTTGAATATTTTAATGTTGTATTAATAATTCAATTGGGAATAAAAGTGAGGCCTAACCTAATAAGACATCATGACTTCCATTTGTGTGGACATTCAATGGCTGTTTTGATTCCCTCGGCCTCTCTTAAAGTCGTCCGGGCACGCTGCTGCTGCTGTTTTCTGCATAAGGTCCAGTTACACTTCACTTCCTACATAAAGGGTCTTTGTCACTTCAAAGTGTGCCTGATTACCCACAAAACCCACAAAAGATCAGTGTTGCCAGTTCCATGATGGAAAGTTAAAAAAGCCCACTAGTAATGTTATATGTTCATGTTCATAATGGAGTTCTTTTGATTAAGTATGTTTTTTACAATTGTAAGGATTCTAACTTTGCACAACAGAGGAACACGTCAGGTGGTTTATGAGCTCGTGGGTGCCCGTCTGTTGGAATGCTTGAGCAGATAGCTGGAGGAAAAGGCATATTGACCGGCCTGTGTCGGTTTCAGTTGGCAGTAAATGGACACAAGCATTCGACCGTAAGCAAAAGAAGAAAGAAAAACCAAATGAAAAAACCCTGCAAAGCCACTTGATCTAACACCTTATATTAAACATAACATAGTTTTCAGCTCTCGTATAAATCCCCCTGTCAAATTGAAATGATGTCATAGATATTTTCCCCATCACTGGGCTTATCCTCTCCGTTGCTTGTGTTTCTGTGGTCGGCGTGCCAACCAGCTGAGCCGCTCTCCTCTTTAACCTGAGCTATCGGGCGTGAGTGGCGTGGAAGTCCGCGTCTGACCTTGTTCCACAGATCCCCTGCAGTAGTTTATTGAATTAAGCTGATAAGACCAGCAAGAAGTGCTCTCGCCTCAGAGCGTTATGTCCGGCGAACGGCAGCTGAGGTGCTGCATGGATGCTTTGACGTTTGCTCATTTCACTTTCCCTTTTCTACCACATTCATGGACTCGCTGTTGAAACCCAGAGATGAGACGGTAGGCACCCGTTTGGAAGCAGCTTGCAGTGTTTGGCGTTTGCAGACTGGGGTGTGAGTATGTTACTACAGTAATGCTAGCTGGCAGCAGACCTTATGGCAGGCCCCGGATTAGTCCAGGCTGTCCCTCCCTCTCACTTCTCCTATCTGCTGCTCGGTGGGGGATTTGCTCTCGTTGGAGCCAGATGCAGCGGCGAGTTCGTCCACATCGGACAGTTGAATGTCAGCATGGCTGCCGCCCTCGAACTGAAGCGATGAGTCCCTGAGAAGTTTGGCTTTGGTGCGGCTTGGATTTTACTGTTAGGTCAAGGGGGGCTGATGTTGGGAGTATTGTGTGTAGTGGTACAGGTTTGCAAACATTTTCCTGTAGTTTCAGTGAAAGAATTCCAGGAATTTTATTCATGAACAAAAAATGAAAGAAAAGTGCTGATATATTATGACTTTTCATATATTGTTGACCAAATGAATCATAAGGCAACTATTTGGCTAAAGCAACTTTGTCAGTTTCACTAGTAACTGAGGGGTTGGTAGTTTGATCCCTGTGTGAGCAATGCCCCTTTTTCTTCTCTGAAAGAAGAGAAATGGTATAAAGGAGTCAGGTCTGGGCTGCTCGTGTCCCTGAAACAGTCTGCGCTGAAGGTGGTTATCCTGTTCGGACTCCACGCTGCATGTAGTTGGCCTCCTTCCACCTCTTCTTTTCCTTTTTATGTCCCCATCCTTTGTGACCCGCCCCAGTGTTTCTTACCAGCAGCCATTCTGAATGTCCTATGACAGTCTCCCTGCAGCCTCGCTGCTCAGTCGCCATCTGTTGAGGCCTCTATGCCAGGCTCCGTTTGCCAGAACGCGGCCCGCATCCAACCCAGTCTTCTACCCCAGCCGCCAGCCCTCCTCCCCCAACAGACCCCTCATTGTCAGACGAACCTCCACGGTCGCCCCCTGTGCTCTCCCCGACTAAACCAGGGGCTCGCAGTTCATTTGCGTCAGAGGGAGGTGGGGGGGAAAGTCTCCTTTTAGCCTGTGCACCACACTCTCAGGCTGGGCCTCCGTTTTGAGGCACAGTAGCCCCTCTGTGCTTTTCTTGCTGGACTAGTTTTGGTGGTTATGTGGATTGTAGTGGTTACTGCCTGGTTTTCGATGCTATAAAGCGTCTTTATTATGTTATGTTGAACTAAGGCCCCCGCCAGTGACAGTTTTTTGAAAAAATTTTATCAAGAAGCTAAAGCAAATTGAAAAAGCCAAGTCACCATTACTGCTCCAGTAATGCTTGAATATATTTAGCATTATTCTCCTATGTAATGGATGATGACATTTGCTTCAAAATCATTATGGACTTTATCATAGACGGTTTTACTAAAAAAGGTTCAAACCAACACTATAAACATGCATTTTAATATTTACCTTCACATGTAAGGGGGGCATACTTTCCCAGATGTGACCGCTAAAGTGATTCCACCTCACTCATATTTTAACATGTTTTAACAAAGACTTGTTGATCTGGTTGATTGCAACATTTCCCCTCAGAGAGCGACTATGATTTTTTAAATGATTTCTTTCAACCACAGCACTAAGTTGCGGCTTAGGGCAGGGCCCTCACACGTCTTGTGGAGCCATATTTAGCAACGGTTGGTGTCACAGCAGTTAAAGATAACTGTGCCGTCTAGCCATTACTTATCATTGAGTCATCGTTATGTTTTTGTTTATGAATGACTTGAATCCTCTCAGTTCAGTTGGATTTAGGGGTTTTGTCCTGTGACCCTGAGATCTAACCTTCTGGGCTCAATTTGGGCTTTACTGCATAGTCATACAGCTTGACCACAGCAAGCATATTTTAATCTTGGAGCTGAAGTACACACCGTCTCAGACTGAGTGAGGCTATGTCTGTTTAATCAATGCAGGTTTGACCTGCTTGACGGGTTGCAGAGCAGCCTGCTTCGTGTCTTGTGGTGACACATATTCCAGGTGTTATCAGTGTAGATTTAGTCAGTTTGCTCATACACTCCTAAATATAACTTAAATCCATACAAACATTGATAAGGCTTTTTCAGATATTAAGTAGCGTCAGACTTTAAATTTGGTTCGACATTATCAACAAATAGCGACCCATTACATATGGTGTTATCATTGCCTGTAGAACTTTTCCTGAATGCCGGCTCACATTAGTTTAAATATAACTTATCACCCAATATTATTGAGTAAAATTGAACCTACATTTGAGATGACAACAAATACTGTTTGTGAATAGTTGTGAAGAAAGCAAAGTATCGTTATGTTTCTTGCTCACTTCATGTTACTGACATGTTAGCTTTTCATGACATTTTTTAAAACAAACCTGTAGAAAGTCTAACATAAACCTTTCTATTTCTCAGCTCAGCAGCATCAGCAAAGCAATCAACTCCACTGAGACACCGGTGAAGGAGAAGCATGCACGACGTATCCTTTCTTACTTAAAGGAGAAAAACTATTTGGTAAAAAGCATAGACAATCTTTCAAAGCTTGCTATTGTCACATTGGTAAAAAAAAAAATAGTTCACTAAGAAAGGGCATTTTTAAATGTGGATGCAAGCATAGATGCAGAAGAATTTGGTGTACATAACAAAATATTACTTAGTATTGATTGATTGAGGTGAACTGAAAAATACTTTAGATGCTGTGAAACTGGTAGTTAGTTGTTTAAAGCAACATGATCAGATTTTTAAAAAAATATAAAGCAACAATGGTATCTTTGTTAGAAATCACTTTCTGGAGTTAATACTGGGAAAGGTAACAGTTTTAAAAGGCTTTTAGGAGGAACACTGAGGCATTTGATGTAGTTTTACTTGTGAGCGTGTGCACGGAGCCTAGGAAGAAATATTTGTTAGTGGCGGTTGTTCTGTGGATGCTAAGAACAACTAGTCTCCTTCCTCTTTATGTTTGGGAGTTGTTTACATTCATGATGACAACATTTTTTTGTGACCCATTCAAAGTCATCCTGAAATTTGCTTTGGAAAAATGTTTGTGTTATTTTGTTTTGTTCAAAGATTTCCTGTTTGAGTGAAAAAACCAGAAAATTCAGAGATGGTGGTTAAAAAAAGTTGAATAATTTAGAACAATGTTGAAAAGTACTGAATAAATTAAACATGTCCATTAAATGATGTTTACATTGAAAATGTGTTACCAGCATTCCATAGCTTCTGTGGTAGTTTTTCTTTCTGCTTTTGCCTTAACCATACCAACAGGCATCATCCTGGGAACACACAGGGAGAAGGGAGCCTACACCTTCTGGTCTTACGCACAGGGCTTCCCTCTGGCCAGCAGCTCCATCCTTAGCTGGAAGTTTTGCCATGTTTTGCACAAAATCCTGCGTGATGGTCATTCAAATGTAAGGCACCAAGTACCTTTTCTAGCTGCTTTCCATTATATGACTCCAGCCTTTGCAGACCCATGATCAGGATGTATAAAAGCTAAATAAAGACACAAAAAAATGGGAGTGTGATCCTAAAAACTCAGATGTGGAAGACAGAATTAATCAAATTTTTCGGTCGATGTGATTCTCTGTAAAAAATCTGATATGTTCAAAACAAGCAGGATTCTGTGCGCAATCTTTTGTTTATTCAAGGTTTAACCCACACAGGTTCTGCAGGATTGCATGAGACATCACAGTTCTTTAGTTGAAACTGGAAAATTATGGGTGAGTTGTAGAATATTTATGATTTTTTTTCCCTCCCTGTTATTTCAAAACTCAATACTTGGCTTCCCTGCTCTTGCGTTTTCCAGGGCCACCTCCATGACAAATATGGCCAGCTGGCCGCCCTTTATACCAGTCTGCTCTGCACAAAATTGGAGTTTCACATAAAGGTAAGTGTGTCTTTGGGCATTTGTCATAAATATGTAATGCAATAGTACTTTAGGAATTCTCATCATGAGTGGGGATTGACAGTAAACCTTATAACTGGCACCTCAACGCAGCATTCAGAAATCCCCCCGAACCTGGAGGTCACGGATGAAGTTCTGGAGCGAACTGCTGGAACAGACGTTAACAATGTGTGAGTTAAAAACACAACAATTTTCTGGAGTTGAAGTACGAGCGGATCCCAAACTCTGTTCGCTGCTGTTTGAAGGTTACAGCACCATTGTGTCGGAGTGGGGCCTCGTTTCTGTGTGACAGACGTATCGACTTCTCCCCTGCAGGTTCCAGCTCACAGTGGAGGTGTTTGATTACATGGACTCAGAGCTGCGGCTGGCAGAGACAGGTGAAAACAAACTCCTCCCACCTTTCCCTATCGTGCCTTTCCAAACAGGAGAAACTGGAGCGACCACAGAGAACTGCTCCTTGCTCACATTATCTATTTACTCACAACAAGCTTAGAGCCATTAGAGAACGGGTTTCTGTGAGCGGCTCCCGGTCAGCCTGCTTTAACAGATTGTGGTCCGTTTTAATTCTGAAATGCGACTTCGGCTGCTGAAGCTTGAGGTCCAGTTTCAGCCCCTCTTTCCCTGCTTTTGTGCTGATGAGGAAATGCCTGCTAATTAAGGGACATTAAAGTGATTTCCTTCCTGGCCTCCAGGGTGAAGGCTCTACATCAAAACACTGTAAACAAAAACTGCAGCCGTACTGTGAATGGAATTTGGTGACAAAGTCAGTGTTGGCTCTGGACTGTGGAGCCACACGCATGAAAGCTCTATAGCCGCGTTTGCATGCTGGAGACTGAGTTTGTTTTCTGTGGTTTCGCTCATCGGCTGACTCTCTAAAAGCAGACTTCATTCTACCGGCTGTATCAGTGCAGCCTCAGTCTGTAATAACCCCACCACTTATCAATTATCAAGCAAGGCCTTCAAACCTTTCAGAGAGCAGCTTTTAATGGCATATACTTTACAAAGATGTTTTGAATAAAAGCGTATGTCTAGTTTACAAAATCCACATCGGGGATGATTAAATGCTGTCTGTGCCTCTGTCTCCGATTTCTGTCGCAGTGATCCGACAGCTGAACACATCCATCGCCATCTCCTCCCTCACGTCCGGCCAGTGTCGCCTGGCCCCGCTCATCCAGGTCATCCAGGACTGCAGCCACCTCTACCACTTCACTGTCAAGCTGCTCTTCAAGCTGCATGCCTGTAAGGATGCGTCGGTTTTTGTTTTCTTTTACCCAGGAACAGGATTTATTCACCATAACTCTATGAAACCAGAGGAGGATATTCTGATTGTTTCTGAGGTAATTCTAGATATGACCCCTAACACACTGGACCATGCCTCATAATTTCAGGTCTACCGGCAGATACTTTACAAGGACACCGGGAGCGTTTCCATGACCAGTTCCGCAGGTATGTGGAGTGATTGCAAGGTCTTTTTGTTGTTGTTTTTTTCAATCCAATGACTTTTGAAACATAACCTTGCCACACCTAATCACTGCAGGTCTTCAAACCAACGTAAATATGACCATCCCTTAGCTTTTGTCTGTGTTTGTCTTGTGCTGTGTTCACAGAGCTCAGCTCAGATAAAGTTATTTGACGACTATTCTTTACAAACGGTGTCATTTTAATTGGATCTAAGGTTACGCTCAATTTTAGAACAAATTAAGTAGTCTGATATAGCTGTGGTTTATGGAAAAAGCCATCCATTCAATTCAAATAGACTAGATTATCTTCATGTTGTGCAGTATTTGTGCATTCAGTTCTACCGTTAATCTTGTTTTCTCGTGTCACACAGCCTTAAGAACTTCTTCAATAAAACCAGAGACATGCTGTATTTCAAGAGAATGATCCAGATTCCCAGACTTCCTGATGTAAGTGCACGGCGGGGCATGGAGCCTCTGGTTTTTGGTGACCAAAGGCTGAGTCACAATCATGACACTGTCTGCAAACGGGGGAAATTCACTTATTTTGTTAGACTTCGTCATCCGGCTGCATTTATACCAATCAGAACGATGGCTGACTGTTGGCTTGTTTCTGCCTTCCTTGGCAGTCTCCACCTAATTTCCTGCATGCAGCATCACTGGCCAAACACGTGAAGCCCGTGGTGGTGATTCCTGATGACGATGAATCTGAGCAACAAGACGAGGATGATGATGATCCAGAGCCACTCATCGAGGTCAGCGACGTTTCAACACCAATCGTCCAGGCACAGCCACAGGTATGTAACCATCACTTACTTTTAGCCAATGAAACTCTCTGCCATATCTATATATTTATGTTTTCCATCCCTGAACAGATGGACATATTTGATCAGGCCTTTGGACCACCAAACGGAGGCTTTGATGACAGGTGAGCCAGGGCCTGTTCTCTAACCTGTCATTGTTTAATTGATTGGTTCCTGCTCGTCACCGTGGGGTTTCTGTCTGGCAGAGATCTCCAAATTGACAGCTTGAAGTCCGAAATTGAGCTTTTGAGAGCAGAACTTGAGAGAGTAAAAGCAGAGGTAAGGGCTTTTAAGTAGCGTTTTGCTCATGTCTCCTACTGTTTTGTGTGCGTCTGTGACCTCAGGGGGGATGATTATCTGTGCACAAAGGCATCTGGGTCATGTGTTGGGTGGATGCAAATATTGCTCCTTACATGTAGAATGTGGCAAGTAGCCTCTGAACAGGAAGTGACGGCAATCAACTCAACACCACGAACAACCCCAGCCTGCAACCTTTTTTTTTTCTCTCCAATACTCCTTCGCACTTCCATGTGTGTTTCCTTTTTGGTTGTTTTATTTTTTTCAGATCCCGTCAAAAGAAAACAATTAGGAGTTTTATTAGAAATTATTATGTTTATCCGCCTGCATTGAAACTCATAAAAGGTTCTCCTGATTTAATTCTCTTTTCCTTTCCTGAAGGCTCAGCGCTATATCACACAGCTCAAGTCCCAAATCAACAGTTTGGAGGCAGAGTTGGAAGAGCAACGGATGCAGAAGCAACGTGCTCTTGTGGAGAATGAACAGCTGCGCATGGAGCTGGAGGCAACCCATCACCGAAACGTGGAGCACCAAAGCTTACAGACCACCTTCATAGAGGCAGAGAGTAAGGGCCCATATTCACAGTCTTGTTCAGAAGTGCCTTGTATGATGGGCGAGGTAACGCGTGCTTTTCTCTCGTCTGTGAAGAAAGGGCCCAGGCCACCGAGCAGCGGTACAACAAGCTGAAGGAGAAACACACAGAGCTGGTGACCAGCCATGCAGAACTACTCAGAAAGGTACAGACAGACTCCAGACCAGCCCAGAGTCGTTTAATTTGAATTAGGTGTCAGCACCTGGCTCTGAGTAGTAACAGTTGGTGTGTTAATGCACCAACAGAGTGCAGACACCGTGAAGATGCTGTCAGCAACCCAGCAGACCCAGGAGGAAGTGGAGAGGACCAAACAGCAGTTGTCCTTTGAGGTGGATCGGATAAAACAAGAAGCTGATATGAAGGTCGGTGCCGAGGAGCTGCAGAAACGTGCGTCTGTACAGGAGATGCGTACGCTTAACGCTGTTGTTGCTGCAGTTGGAAGAGCAGAAGTTTGAGATGGAGAAGCTGAAAAGAGAGCTGGACGAGAAGATGGCAGATATGATGCGCGTCAAGGCAACTCTGCAGAACAGCGAGAAGGTGATTGTGCTGTTGAAACTACCTCAGTTATGTTCAGCCAGCTCTTCATGAGGCATTTGTGGATGGACTTTCCCTCCAGCTCTCTTAGCCATTTGCTTTTTTGGCGGACATTCTCATCAATCGGCCGTTTGTTGTGTGTGTGTTTTTTGTCAGAGCTCGGAGCAGATGAACAGCTCAATGACGGCTCTGCAGGCTGAGAAGGAGCGTCTGATGCGCTCTGTGAGTGAGAAAGAGGCGGAGCTGTCGTCTCTGCGACAGGCGGCGCAGGTGCAGCAGTCGTCGCTCCAGCAGGAGCGGGACAGGAGCAGCAGGGAGCTGGGAGAGCTGCAGGGCAAACTGAAGGAGAAGGTCAGTCCGGACGGTGGAGCCCAGCCTGTATCATGTTCAGCACCTTTGTCTGTTCACGGTCACATTTTAGATCAACTTCCGTTATGAAAAAGCTATACAGATCATGAATGAGATAAACTAGAACTAGGAAAGAAAGCTTGATTGGCACATTTCCCTTTTATTTGCATCAGTGGTTATAGTTTACATGATTCAATTCAATAGGATTTGTACCAACAATTTTGAATTTCTTTTATAGAGAATGTATACCAGAGCATGTCATTGTGGTATAAGAAAGGCTTTAAAGAGCGGTGCACAATTTCTGTGACTGCTATTTCATAAACCAATTGCATAAAGCAATGTTTATGCAACTGCTAAGCTGGAAGCTTATTTTGCTTGACCCTTATATGAAGGCATGAATATTGGCTTGCATCTCTGCTGAGAAATATCTGAGGGTACAACTATTTCCTAACTAGTTAAAGATGGGTCAAATATCTAAATACATTTGTTGACCATCATGACAGAGGTGGGGAAATAGGAATGAATATACAGACACAACAATATTCTGTTTTTGCACTTTCATGTAGACAAATCAGGAGGAACAGATGAAGAAGAAGCTTCTGGAGGAGCAGTTTGCATTGCTCCAAGGTACTATAACAGAGGCTGAGAGCATTATTGAAGATGCCGTTGCCAAGCTGGATGACCCTCTCCACATACGCTGTACCAGCTCTCCAGGTCTGATGTGGTTTTTCAAGCTATTAGATGTGAAACATTTTAAATCCTTAAGTCAGGATTGTGTAGAATAGCTAGTATCCTTGTTAACATATTTTTCTATTACAAAGAAAATGTTTGAAATGTTTTTATTTTCACTGTTTGTTTCTCAATCCTCTGATTTCCCTTCACATACAGATTACCTCATAAGTCGGGCAGAGGCAACTCTGAGCTCCATCGACACAATGAAAAAGGGACACACAGCTTATCTGACTAACATGGAAGGTGAATTTGTCTGATCCAGCTGACCTCATGACCCTGTAGTTTGTCAGGTTTGTACAACATGGCCTGCTGCTGCTCTCTTACTGTATGCTCTTTCAACCAGATGCTGGAGGGCTGCTGAGGGCTCTGACCCAGTTCTCCCACTTGGCTGCAGACACAATTATTAACGGCAGTGCTACAGCCCACATGGCACCCACAGACCATGCAGATAGTAAGAAACCTTCTGTTTTGAATTTTACTTCGTCCAGTGACTATATTTTTTTCAACATTTCACACGGCAAAACCAATTCCATGTCCAATTTTCTTCAGCTCTGTTTCAGTAACATTATAATCATATATTGAATTAGATATGTGTATAGTTGATATATGATATTATGTATTAAAAGTGAGTTTTAACAGATGATCAATAGAGGGTTGATTTCTGCCCTTTGACCCTTTGCAGGACTGACGGAGAACTGCAGAGGCTGTGCCTTGCAGAGTATACAGTACCTAAGAGACCTGAAGTCCAAGACCAGCATCAAGAGAGCAGACCCAGCCTCCATTCGCATAATTGTACAGAAGATCCTGCACTTGGGTCAGGTGAGAGAAAACGTTGGGTAGAGCTTAAAGAAGAACAGACATCATTTTAAAATACTGAAAAGGAACAACTTGTCAAAATGCCAACTATCAGCAAGAACTTAACTTAAGTTTTTTTAAACTGTTTATTTGGCACTGTTTAAGGGAAACAACACCATAGGTATTAAATTGGATCTGAAATTGAATCACAGCTAAATAAAAAAACCTTTCTTCCCCTCAAAAGCTCAGAAATAAAAAAAATTAGGATTGGATTAATGACTAGATTAGTGGCTATAGTATTACAGGTGGATTAGCTAACAACCTTATATCTGTTAGAGAAAAGTACATAAATACATAAAAAATTGTATCCTAATATGATCATTTTAAATTGAGTAAGGCTAAATGTTCATGACTGGCTTAAACAGGTACAGACACAGTGTGTTATCATGCTACCAGTGAAGTTACTGAATTTTCCTATGTGTTTAACAGGGTGATGTCTGTTTTCTTTTGATTATGTACTATATTTTTTCCAACATTGTCCAGGAGCTGCGGCCAAAAGGAATGGACGTTCGTCAGGATGAGCTGGGTGATATGGTTGACAAAGAAATGGCTGCAACATCAGCAGCTATTGAGGAGGCAGTCCGCAGAATTGATGTAAGTATAGCTCATCTTACCTTAGAATATATTCGCACTGTCTTTAATGAACTTTTTTTTGTAGGCTGTAATTATTTGTATGGTTTTGAATTTAGGAAATGATGAACAAGGCAAGAAAAGACACATCGGGAGTTAAACTGGAGGTCAATGAAAGGTTTGTTCATTTTGGATTTTGTTTATCCAAATCAGTTTTATTGGCTATCCAAATCAGTTTTATTGGCTATCCAAATCAGGTCGAACTAAATCAAGTTTTTAAAGCCTTTGAAGATTTTTTTTTTTTCATAACTAACTTCATAAATGTATATTTATGTCTTATTGTTTTCCCTTTCGTTCTGCCAGAATCCTTTTCAGCTGCACTGATCTGATGAAGGTACTGTGCTGCTTTTTTCTAATTATCACGCTGTATATTTTCTCATCATTATCCCAGTGAGCATATGTGGGATGTTTTTGTTTTTTTTTGTCTAATTCTGCCTCTCTGTCTCTCGTTCCCTCAGGCTATCCGCATGCTGGTCATAGCATCCACAGACCTGCAAAAGGAGATTGTTGAGGGTGGGAGGGTGAGTCATCCTGTTCTAAATTTGAATTCAGTAGAGGCTGCTTATTGTTTGCTTGTGAATATTCTATTCTCCATCATTCAGAAATCTTATCTAACACAACTGACATTTTCCTCCTTAAGGGTGCAGCAACCATTAAAGAGTTTTATGCCAGAAACTCTCGCTGGACTGAGGGACTGATCTCTGCTGCCAAGGCTGTTGGATGGGGAGCCACAGAGATGGTGTAAGTAGTTTTCTTTTTAACTCACACATCAAGAGCAGTAATCTATTGAGCTGTAAAAGTGTGTGGCATCTAAATTGACACTAGAACTGTGTATTAACTTTCTTCTCAGAGAATCTGCTGATAAAGTGGTGCTGCACACGGGCAAATATGAGGAGCTCATTGTCTGCTCTCACGAGATTGCTGCAAGCACGGCACAGCTGGTCGCTGCCTCCAAGGTAATAGTCTGATATGTAAGAATGGTACTTCTTTAAAGTACTGGATATTACATAGTGCATGCCTTAAAGGTGGGAGTTTTACCAAAACATTATTGTAGTTTTAATCAACTAAAGGTTTGAAATAGAGATGAAATTGATGCTCTCTTCACCCATTACATCATTAAGATGAGATCCTCATGTGTATCGCACATAATTTGCTGAGGACGAGATGTGCAGAAACATGTTTTTACCTGTAATGGTCAACTTAATTGCATATGCTTTTATAAATCAAGTCTGAAACAGTGGAGACAAATCTGGTGATAAGAGGTTTCAAATGTTTTGATCATGTATTTGCAATTTTAAACGCCTCCCTTTGCAGAAACTGAAAGGCTAAATGTTTATACTAAACCTGCACTCAGGAGTACACTGATCTCACTTTACCACTCGCCTTCGTTCTCAGGTTAAGGCCGATCGCAATAGCAAGAAGCTGTCAGTTCTTCAGCAGGCATCTCGCAAGGTCAATGAGATGGCAGCTAACGTGGTGGCCTCCACAAAGACTGGTCAGGAGCACCTAGAGGACAAAGGCAAGTACACTTTAATGCGCTTAAAATACCGTCACACACTGTTGAGCAGCCGTCTAATATTTTAGTTTACACGCCTCAAACGAGCAGATACCATGGACTTCTCTGGGATGTCCCTCATCAAGTTGAGAAAAGAAGAGATGGAATCACAGGTAAGCCGTTTTACTTTTTAATTAATTAACAGCTAATTTTCATCAAAATAATATTGATTTGAAGTCTTCAAACAACTTCTTCTAATGAGATGGACCCAGTTGGCTTTAATGATCTGTTGATTTCTGTCCTCAGGTCAAAGTGCTGGAATTGGAAAATCAGCTGGGGAACGAGCGCCTACGTTTGGGTGAACTGAGGAAAAAACACTATGACCTGGCTGGAGTTCCTCCAGAACAGACTCCTGAAGGGAACGGGGAAACATCCTCACTGGCCCATCCTGTCACTATGTCACCTAAACCCAGCAAACCTGCTCTCATGAAAAAACCTGCGCTGGCACAAAAACCCAACATCCCACCTAAAACCTTGGTAAGATTTATGAAAGGCTGAATGATGCAAATAAGATTTTAAATAAATTATGATTGCTAAATCTTCTCCATTTTTTATGTTGCAGTTCAAGTAAACGCGAGCAGATTATGATACACTGCAGGACAGCTGGATTAAGAGAGACAGATTGCCTTTTTGTAACGAAATTGTTTCTTTTGAGTTGCATACTGACAATCCTATTTGTCGTGCTGCTTGTTTTCCTTTACCCCTCCCTGTTTGTTCTTCACCAAGATGGAACAGGAGCCTGATTTGTTTATTTTTTAGTTTTATTATTTTCCTATTTTTTAACCTTTGATGCCTTTATTGGATACACTGTCTTTGTCCCTCCTTTTTATTGTAAACAAACTTTTAAGATACAATCTTTATCATTTTAATCTCCGGCATCAAACACTAAACTATGATCATTTTCTTTTAATCTATTTGAAACTTTTTTTAATGATAAAATGCTACTGGTCCTTTAAAAAATAAAAAGAAGTCAACATTATTAATGACCACAAATCAGTTTCATATCTTGTACTAGTAGGAAATGGACTAGAGGAAATAACCTTTCTTTTTCTTGATGTACACTTTTATGTATTATTTATGTTGTGGTGGATGGTGAAGAAAACTGGAGAATCACCAATTGTGTGTCCACATTGCTGCAAAGGGTGGACATACCTCTTGCTTTGCCTTCGTGTTCAAAATAGCTTTTTTTCTCAACAATATAAGAATGTCTCAGAGGCCTTGAATTGTTATTTACCGATGCATTAAATTATTCCTGTATAGGAGATCACAGCTCACCCTGTGATGTGTTAATGTCACATCACCATAAGCGATCCTGGATACTATGTTATAGTTATTGATAGACTTTGATAGGCTTAATGCTTTCACAAAGGTGTTGGATTTAGGTGTCCATCAAATTCTTATTTTAGGCTGAATATAAAGGTTTAGGGTTAGTTATTGTACATCATCTTTTTGTCAAACTTGTTTTTGCCTCTGGGAGCCTTCCTTACAGGGTCTTACAGGCATCTTTTTATGTTCTGTGCTTTCCTCTACACAAAAAGTCTTTATACTCTCAGATCTATTAATATATTTTAGTAAAGATACTCGTGGTTTGTCCTTGTGCAAATGTCAGACAAATAAACAATAAATCCATGATTGAATGTTTTGTTTTATTATTAATTCTTATGGTTCTTTATTAGGTGTAATTGGTCAGAGGATTTGATCAATAATAGTTTCAAAAGTTTACATACAGGTTAGTTTCATTTAAATGTCTGGCTAGCTAGAGGGATTAAAAATTGAGAATGTCAATTGTGTATCCAAAACATAATCTAACTAATTTTATGTCCGTTTGCCTGTCCAAAATACTATGCATGTATTCAATCATTCCTGTCTTCACTTTAGGCGACTTGGCATAGAAGGGATATTTTAAAAGCCAAATGACAGACATAGAAGGTTAAAATCCAACATGACATGCGCAGTAGAGGTTTGGTCTGAGGGTTGCTGCCTTCAGAAGCAGTTGTAAAAATAACAATTTATAACTCAATGTCGAACTTCTGAGTTAAATGCTATGACTAAACGTAAGAAGCTTAGTCTATGAATCGCACATTTTCAACGTATTGCTAATTTTTTTTTTTTTTATTATTTTGAAGTTATAGAATAAGTGTGGCCAGCAATTTCAACATTGCCATGTGCAGTCAACTAAAACTCCTATAATCTGTTTCCTAATCCTCTGCAGCGTAATAAATCCTTTGTCATTTAGCCTGAATGAGACAGAGGAAAAAGACAGACCGTTTAAACCAAATTGTATTATTGATGCGACAGTCACGCGACGTTGAAATATACGACTCGTCGTGAGTCTTGAACGCAGCACCAGAGGAGCATACAGCCACAGACGTTGGTGAAGTTTACACTGTCAACAAACTCCAAACTAGTTGGCTGTACGTCCAAATACGCTCCATTTTGCTAATGCAAAGTCCTTTTTTTCCCCCGCCACAGTTAATATGAGCCTTTTCAGACAGCCAGAGGTAGATGGGATATGTTGACTGTTTAGAGAAAGCACAGGACAGACGGAGACCTACGTTATGTCAGCCCTGGACAGACCCGCGGCGGAGCTCACCGTCATGGACGTGTACGACATCGCGGCGGTGCTCGGACACGAGTTTGAGCGGGTCATAGATAAATTCGGTTGCGAGTGCCTGGTCGGAGTGGTGCCTCGGGTGGTACGGGTGTTGGAGCTACTGGAGGCGTTGGTCAGCCGCGGAGCAGGCGGGCACGAGGCCGAGGACTTGCGGGGAGAGCTGGAGAGGCTGCGCCGGGAACGGAGCGACAGATCCGGGCAGGAGAGGAAGCATCAGACGGTGGGTAGTCCGGTGCTTCGTCAGGTGGAAAGACGCTGAGAGTGTTTGGGTTTTTTTATTTGTTGTGTGTTCGTCTCCCTCTGCCTACCTCTGTTTTACCTGCACACTGTCTGAAAATCTGTACGATAAAAATGTTTGTGCCCTTGAGTGCTTTGATATTTCCCACCGTAGATCCAAAGTAAATACACTTTATATCTACAGTACAGTCATACATTTGTCTCTGTTTTTGGAGGATCTGTTCCGAAAAAATAAGTATTGACCCATTTTAACACGTTTTAAATGATACTGTTGATCAGCTGCTAAATGATTTCAATTTAAATGCAGCAAAACCCGTGCACACTCAGAAGTTAATCAGTAACTAATCACTAAGTTACTCATTTTTAGCCTACAGATAAATCAATCAGTGCATTTAAATGGACACTGGTAAATTAATCAAAACAGTAAATGCTGGAGGAAACGTGTGCCTGTGGTGAAGTTATCCGAGTGTCTTCATGTTTTCCTGTATATTTTGTGCTCAGGAGTTGGAGCAGGTGGAGGAGGTATGGCGAGGGGAAGTCCAGGACCTGCTATCTCAGATCGCACAGCTCCAGGCCGAGAACAAGAGGCTCTCAGTGAGCCTCTCTCTTAAGGAGTCCAGCATCACGGAGGAGGACCCACAAACAGAGGGTTGGTGGTCTGCTGCAGCCACAGATGTGATGGTGTCCATAATGCGACCGCTACACAGGAGACACTGTTCATTATGTCAGTTCATTTCATTAAAAACAGCTACGACGGCAAGCAATTGTCCTGTTGTGCAGTTTTAAATTATTTGTATGAAAGACAATCCTGGTTAGGTTAGGTATAATTTAACTTTTCATTTTCTCTCATTGATTAAACATTCAGATCACATAAACTGGTTTCTGCTCTAACTTTGGTAATGGAGACCTAAAGCAGTGCTTTGAGATTTGAATTTCCTCTCCACCAGGGGATTCTGTGTCCAGAGTCTACATACTGACTAGCAGATGTGATGACTGGCAGGAATCAGATAGTGTCAATAGACAAAAATGGTCTATTGTGTAACATAGTAAAGCGACACATAAGTCTGTATTCTGCTGCTCTTGAAATCTTTCCCCCCATCTGAGTCCTCAGATTTTGAACTCCGAATGATTCAGTCTACCAAAATCATTACAGAGTCTCTTGGATTTCGTTTACCATCTGGTGTATGTGAACTTGTCGAGTGTCACTGCCATGCCCACTCAGTATAAATACACACGTATTTGCTTCCTTGTTGGTTGGGCTGAAGTAGGCCAGTAAGACACACATCTTGAACTTGGTTGGGAGACTATTTTTGAAGCAGAACAAAATATAGCTCTCGTGCTAAACTCATGTTGACTGCAGCTGCACTTACTGTCAGGGCTGCAGCACACACACAGACACACACAGCATTCAAGCCACATTAAGAGGTACTGCATGACATTATTATTTTGCCTATTGATTTATTTGTTTTTTTCTAATTGATGTAAAAAAAATATAGTAAGAAGAAAGGTTTTAGGTAGAGACTTTTTATGCTTTTTTAACATTGATTGTGAGAGAAAGTCATTTTTCTGGGACTCGAGATTTTCCGTTAGATATTGCAATCACCTGTACTTTAAATAACCAAAATGTGGCTATATTGGAATTTTTACCACATCGAATCTTCAGAGAATAGAAGGTTTAGAAGTAGGTAATCTAATATCTAAAAAATGATTGCTCTGTGATTCACAAGTGTAACCTGTGGTTATTACTTTCATAACATCAGGAACATCAGAGAAAGAAAATCAAGAATTGAAGAAGCTTCAAGACTCGGTGGATAAACAGAGAGATGAAATCCGGGCTAAAGACCGCGAGCTGTTGCTCCGAAATGAGGATGTCGAAGCAGTAAGGACTTAATCTGTGGAAATCACAGCCCCTTTACAAGATGTGTTGCCTGCAAATTACCATCTTCTGTGACACAGATTCTCTCTATAACAGCTCCAACTGCAGCAGCATCGGCTGATGAGGATCAACCAGGACCTTCTTCACAGGGTAGCGGTGCTGGAGGCTCAGGGCAAAATGGTGATTCAGCAGAGGGCTGAGCTGGAGGCAGCAGCTCAGGCACGGCAGCAGGAGCTGGGAGCTCTGCAGATGGAGGTCTCTGGGCTGAGAAAAGAGCTCCAGGAGAGAGAACTAGAGAGACAACTAGCAGAGTTGGAAGATTTCCCTCTTTCAAGGTCTAGGATGTCACCACCTCAGCCTCTAACAACAGTAAGAAAAAAAAAAACACTGCGGAAGACAGTCTTTGAGATTTGGCCCGTTGTTTTCCTCATTTCCTGTTTTGTCTTACAGATCCAGTCTGTAGCAACAAGTTGTGAGTCTGTCAAGCCAGTGTCAGTGTGGGTGGAGTGTGCGGGGGACCCCGGCTTTGCCACAAAGTGCTTTGAGTGTGACGAAAATCTCTCCCATCTACCAAAGTTTTCTCATGGAGAGGATGATGAGAAAAGCTTTGACACAGACGAGAACATGGCAGCTCAGTTAATGGTAACCTCCCTTTTCGGTCCTCTGTGTGCTGTTTACATCTTACATCTGTGGTTAAACCCTGCTGCTTCTATAAGACTGTTCACACCAAACAGACTGTTGTCATTTGGGGCCTCCTTAAAGCCATGTTTATTTACATGCTTTGTTATATTTTAATGCCTTGTGCATTGGCTTCCGATGTTATTATTCTGATTCTATGTTCCATCATGTTCCGTCATGTTGTTGCCACCATGGACCTAATGATCAAAACAGCTCTGCCTCTGGGCCAGTGATTAAAGCTCAGTAAAAGAATCACTGAATTATTTGTAGTTGCCAAAGCACATCATTAAACTTCACCTTTACACCCGGATGGTTATTCCTGCCTCTGTTTGCTTTCAAAGGGAAAGTCTCAGGCATTTATTAATAGCGTTCACGCTGTGGTGGAATGTGTGTTTCCCCTGCAGAGTGGATCAGCTGGGCCAGAGCCAGAAGAGGGGACGGACAGCCCAGATCCAGAGTCAGACAAAGCTCGATTCACCCTGCAGGAGCTGCGGGACGTCCTTCAGGAGAGGAACGAGCTCAAAGCCCAGGTTTTCGTGCTCCAGGAAGAGCTGGCATATTATAAAAGGTACCGTTTGGTCACAGATGACAGATCTAAGTGTTTCATCGGGCATTGATATGAAAGGTAACCCCTGTCCTAATGCCTCAGTGAGGAGTTTGAGGATGACATCAGTCCCCTCGTTCCTGCTCCATCTCATCCGCCGCTCTCAAGTGATCCGCAGGAATCAGGAATAAGACGATTGTGAGTACTGAGTTGGACACTATACCAGGTTTACCCAGAACTTCACAACCTGTTTGACTTAACTTTTTTAAATCCAAATGTATTTCATATCAATCAGTAAAACAAATTTTGGTTCACAGATCATATTATACTGTCATTATGTTTGCTGTCTGAAGTCCTCTCCTGTCCCATCTGTCTCCATGTCACCACCTACTTTTGCTTACAATTTTGTCCTGTCTGGCCAGGATCTTCACCGCCATAATGCCAATGGTGGCAGCTGGTTTGATCACGGATGACCCCACACTGATGCCAATCAGAAGACTTGTTTCATTTGTATGACAAAAATAGTTTTTTATCATCATCTCAACCTTTTGCCAACATACATGTTTGTTTTGGCTTAATCGTGGCCTCACAGTCAATATGAATGAAATTTGCCTTATTTTTAGACGTACAAAATCATGTTTCATAACTGTTTTGTCAACATTGTGAAGTCAGTTTTTATGGTGGAGCTTGGTATTTCTGCAAGCTTAGCTAAACCAAATAGTTTAAAGAGTTCAAAAACTGAGAATTGCTTAGTGAATTATGAGTTGTTATACACTTATTTATCTGGAATATGGCCATCTACTTTATAAACTGGACATTTGGATTTACTTATGCTTTTAAAATGCACTAAAGAGACTGTTTGTTTCTGATTTTTAGTTTAAAAACTGTCCAAACTGAGTACTTGTGATCCTGTGGTTTCTCCTTGCAAACCCTCCTTGTGAATCACCAGAAACTACGTTTTCTACCAATAATAAAGAATGTATAAACATGCCTTAACTTCCGGTATTTGCCGGGGAGCACCTGTAAAATAGTGTTTGTTGCAAATAAAGAAAGAATGTTTTATTTTCATTTGCTTTTGGTCTTGCGTCACTATCAAATATGTACCGAACAAAGCTGAATAAAACAGCTAGATTTTGACGAAGACCTTCAAGAGAATACGTTTCAAGAGCGTTGTTTTAAGTTTACAGAGGGTCACAAACATTACATCACGTGATTTCTCACCTGATTCCGAGAGCCACGACAGCGGCACCGAGTGAGGGAGGCACGAAGACAGGGAGCTCAACTCAAGCCCGCCCGTTTTTCCCTCCCTCGGAAAACTTCCCATCTACGGTTCACCGTTACCGGGTGAGCTCTCTCGAAGCATAGACGATCTGTGCACTCACCTGTCGCTAGGATACTTCGCCCTCCTCTGCCGCGCAGCCATTGGCTGAGCCACGGACCATGCGTGATGGGGGAAGTGCCGCTCAGCTGGAAGGTGGTTACCTTCGCTCAGACAACTGTTCCGCCGAAGACAACAAGAAAAACTGAACTTTGTCTGTAGGTTGCTAAAGTTTCTGCTGGTGGGTCAATTTTTTTTTGCCCCACTTGTTTTTGGTCACTTTAAGGAGTCTTAGCTGTCCACTATGGAATTCGGTGAGGAGTCGTCGCCTGCTCTGGCTCTCGAGAAGGACGCGTTTGAGCTCACCGTCGAAGATGTGTATGACATTTCGTACGTGATCGGACGGGATCTGTTCAAAATAAGCAGCGCGGGAGAGGAGGTTTCGGATCTGCAGTTCAAGATCGTCCGGGTTCTGGAGATGTTTGAGACTCTGGTAAACAAATACAACCTGTCTCTGGAGGAGCTGAAAATGGAGCGGGACAACCTCAAGAGCGAACTGGACCGGATCATCCAGGAGGGCACCTCCACCGGACAGGGCACTGTGAGTTTTACGGCCATCTCTAGCCCAGGCTCTGCTCGGTGGGAGGTGGGTATGTCGAGGTAACTTTATTTTTTTCTTGCCTGTCGTCACAGCCAACAGCGGGACCGAACCAGCTGGTGGTGGACATGACTGACCCCAACAGACCCCGATTCACCATGCAGGAGCTGAAGGAGGTCCTGCAGGAGAGGAACCAGCTGAAGGCCCAGCTCATGGTGGCGCAAGAGGAGCTCCAGCTGTACAAGAGGTACCATGGATAACGCCTACATAGAGGATGCATAACAAGTTCTATAACGTCTAAGTTATGGACATTGTTTTACCTACTTTCATCAAGAGCTTTGGAGACATATTTGAACTCTGGTCCCATAGTCCAGTACAACACCAGTATTAGCATTCAGCAAATCTGATGCTTTCACTAAAGCAGAATATTATGGAGCTGTGATAAGAGATGCAATTATAAAGATTAGAGACACTAATGTGGAGGCATGCAGACAGGAATATGAATCACACACACACAAACACACACACACACACACACACAAACACACACACACATACATTTAAATCTGATTTGACTCACAATCATTCTTGGCTCTTTATTGAAGACGTGTCTATACACTTTTATAATGTTCTGTTATCACCATCATAGTTAAGGAGATGCTGCACAAAACATCAAATCCATGAATGTTTTTTTCCCTGCAGCGGGATTCTACCGCGTGCCGAGCCAGCCATGGTAGAAGTGGATCTGGAAACACCAGCAGCCACAGAGCACAGCCCGGCCACCATAAACGAGAAGACAACCATAGGGAAACTGTGAGTAACAGACCCTCTAGGAACAAAATGCTAAGACGACACAAGAGAAAATAATTTATTTGTCCTTGTAAAAGCTTTAGACACTTTTTAATGTGACCGAGTGAAGGAGTTCACATGATGTTGTAGTAAGCTTGCTGGGAGATTGTTCTCACAACCCCTCTCCTGTCTACTAATGATGTGCTTGTGACTGAATGAAGTCATGCTCAGTCTGAGGATGTTTGTGTGAGCGCTGAAGCAGGGAAAGACAGTGGATGGAAACTGTCTGTCTTCCAAACGGCTGCTGTCAGTAATTACAGCCTGCTGTGACTCAGTTCTGTGCGTTTTCTCTTCACCAGGAAGTAAAAAATAATAACTCTGAACTTTTTCTGCTTGTAGGTTCTCATTCAGGCGGAAATGAGAAAAACCCTTTCGCAAGAGGCAAACAGGACTTGTCGGGACAATTTGAACTTTTTATAACATGTTGATCTAACAAGCACAATATTTTGTACTTTAATTATAACCTCAGATGTTTTTTGTTTTTTTAGTATTACTGAGTTGCGGTAGAATCAATCAGATGAAGAGAACTGATCACAAGAAAACTGGAAAGTATAAACCAACTCGTGTTATCATGTTGAGATGCAGTTTTAAAAAAAAAATGTAAATCAAAATCAGGCCTTTAACTTTGATAAACTGTCAATATTATAAAAAAAATAATAGAAAGGCCACTCACATTTGATGAATTAAAAGGTTTACATTTGACCTGATACAGGTGTTTATAAAGCTCTGATTTCATGTCAGTACAAAGACATGACAGGAAACAGAGGACAAATAATGGCCTCTGTCCTGAAATACAGCACTATTTTAAAAAACCTGTGTCAACGTCAGTCTTGAGAGTAGTAGTAACCTTAGTGATTTGCAGATCGTTTCGAGGCTGATTAATTCAAACTGTTGAAACAGTGTTTTTTAGTTTATTATTAGCAAGCATTCAAAATTCTTTCGAGAATCCTTTACTTTGTAAATAAGCCATTAAGTGTTCTGTCGTTTTGGCTGGAGGGGGGTCGAACTGGGCAAATTCATCATGAAGCTTATTATTCACACGTTTCCATTTGAAAGAACTAGTTTTCAGTTGGACATACTGTGAAAATTGAGATTTTCCTCACTTCAGTGCTGTGAAAAGAATGTGGGGGCAGACTACAACTCACCCTTTGCTGCTTGCTTAAACCCTTTTCTTTGTGTTAAATCTTAACAGGTCCTCCCATAATCATGGTTAAAAAAGACTTTTAATCGTCCTAAATTTTCTTTTGCACTGGCTGGAATGAAACTTTATTCAATAGTTGGCATTTCCCAGCATATAATTCATAACAAAGAGAAAACCCTATGAACATTGTAACATTACCTGTGAGGAAAAATAATTCTTCAGCGTTTTCAGCCTCTGGCTGCATTTAACTTAGAAATATATAAAAGCACAATAAAAGCAAATTTAGCAAAAATAGACTCTTCAAGGATGTAGACTGTGTCCTCCATTAAAAACTTGGTTGGTTTTCACTCAGTGAAAAAGCATTTTGAAGCCCAATTTCACATAAAGGGGACACGTTTGTCTCAGAGAGAATCAAAATGAGAACACATGTTTCAGTATTTAAGCCAAGGGTGTGCGGAAACTGAAGCCTTGCTTCTGTCACCGTAGTCATAAAGCAGTTCCTCCTCTGCCTCAATGTCTCTGGACGCCACCAAAATCAGGTGAGGCGCTCCATCGATGGGGTGCAGCCTTGTCTGGCAGTTCCCGTTTTTACTGTGGTTAATCAGCCTCCCAAGGCGTCCCGTTTCCTTTGTGGCATCCACACTGTAATGAGTAAAATGCAATCCTGTCACAGCAGCATGAATCAGGTACCCATGATCGCTCCTTTTAAACCTTTGTCTTGTACTGATTTATTACTCTGTGAATGCACAGATTTTTTGCTGTAGTATCTGTATGTGACACATTCTTAAGGTGATGCTATATTTCAATTTACTTGCTCATACTAATTGAAAGTCAGTATAAAGCACATCAAAGCTCCAGACATTCCCAGAAATATAGCATCACCCCCAACACACCTTTTTATGTTTGTGTTTTAAATTTAGACATACCTATGAATTGTTTCTCTAATTATTTTTTTACATATCAAGTGTATTTGAATAGGTTTTGATGAAAAACTGTCACAGCTTATATGAAAATATATATTAATAAACAACAATTTCTGCATATAAATAAGTCACTTAGAGTCTTCTTCTAAATTAAAAACCAAAGAAAACCTGGCAAGAACACAGAAATCTAGAATATTACAACCGCATTGATATGAAATCTTTTTAATGTTATCAACATTCCCATCTGCCGGGAAGCTGTGCAGCGTGATGGATCCTTTTAACTGTGAGTTTGTCTGAAGAGTATTATGCATGCAGAACTTTAGTGTTATAAGCACTAGTTATATTTAGACTTACCAGTATGTTTTAGATTGGTACTGGAAGTAGTACATGTAGCAGCCCGTTTGGGGATCCTCTGCATACTCGGCTTCTCTCATCTTAGCCTGGGATAGATCCAGTAGGTCACCATGGTACTCAACAACATACTCTCCCTTTTTGAAACCCTTAATAGCAAAAACTCCTCTTCCTTTTCCTTCTATGTGCTTGACCTGTTGACACAGGGAAATGCCAGGTTGAACTGATTTAGTATACATGTTAGTCACTGTAAGACAATAAAAAATACCCAATTTGTCACAACCAAATCATCAGTTAATAACGGCTCTGAATACTGCAGTCAAAAGGGTGAACCAGTTAAAGGTTACCTCCATTCCTTCTTCAGTGCCGTTATTTATCAAGTCATCAAGGTGCTTGTGTTCTTCACTCTGGCAAAAATTAGGTGCAACAAAGTTCAGTCAGAAAACATACCAACATGAGAATTAATTCTTTGATCATACCTTCAGCTCGGTTTTAGTTTTTCTGTTACTCCGTCTGATGGGAAAATAGTCAGTGACCTTTCTGTTTTGAGGAGCTTTGTTCTCCGTCCTGAAAATAGAAACATGATGACTGTCAAATTACCGGGGAAAGAGGGCATGTATTTCTTTTTTTTTGGACAGCCAAAGCTGATGCATTGGCTTTCTTCACTCACTTTTTTGCCCTGCGTTTGTGACCAGTTGTTCTACTCTTAGGTTTGAGTGGAAGTTTGCTGTCTGTTGCAGACTTGGCATTTGGTTCTTTGTTCAATTGTTTCTGCTCGAGTTGGTCAGTGGTTTGCTCTCTTGTCTCATGATTGAGAGAAACAGCTTCTGGTTTCGGCTCCTTGGACTCACAGCTCTCAGGCTGAACTTTGCAGGGTACGTCTACAATAAGCGGGAGACACAGAATAGAAGGGAATGCAGCCTTAAACATTTAGCCTTAATCGAGGATGTGAAGCTTCAGAAATGCTGTTAAGCTGTGTCATAAGATCTGCTAGTGAACACAGCAATCATTCAACTGGAGATGCCTCCATCATATGGGAAGATCTCCTAACCACATGATGACAAGGTAGTCAATAGCAACAAAAATGTTAAGAAAAACAAATGCCTGTAATGTTAGTGGCCAAACACCAGGCTTTCATGTCAGTCAGCTTTAAAACAACGCACCTTTTTTCAGCTTTGACATGTCAGGATTAGTTGCATCAGAATCATTTCCCTCCTTGATTAAACTGTCACTCAGAGGGGATCTGGGTTTACTCGAACTTTGCAGGCTCTGGAAATTTGACTGCACCTTACTGATACAATTCTGCAAGAAAAATGGACCACATCAGTTATCAAATGAAAAACCTTAACAGGAACGAAGCAATGACAGTTTATTTCAGAAACAGAACTCTGTCGGGATGCAGATACTCATTTTACCAGCAGAAGGCCGAGAATGAACGCCTGACCTATGATGGCAATGAGTGTCTAAAATAGGGTAATTTTACCTCTTACTACTCTACTTTAGACGCTGTACAGCTTAGTTGTACAGCATCTAAATTATATAAATAGTTTTAATGAATCAAATATGGAAATACTACATGAAAAAAGTTCAAAATAACCAATTTCAATATATATA
>CAJRST010011112.1:13131345-13142343 GCA_907169785.1 Menidia menidia | reverse complement strand
CTATCTATCTATCTATCTATCTATCTATCTATCTATCTATCTATCTATACTCAGAAGTTACATAGTGAGTGCACTGTACTCACTAGGTGTGTCCAATCATTTTACTTTAAATATTCCCTTTTAATATTTCTAATTAATTACATGAAACAAACATAAAGGAATCCAAATACACACTGACATGAAGTGTTAACAATGTGTCTTTGACTATGATGACTATGACAACCATAAACGTTCCTTTTTAACTTCTTGGCATTTGTATTTCTGCGGGCGCACGCACTCCCTGTTTAGGACTTGCACTCTGATGCCAGCAGAGGGCGCTCATCTATCAAAACTGCTCGGAAGGAATGTTTGCTGTCAAGTTATCGTAAAAGAGAAAAACACGGAAGTTGAGTCAAGAATCTTTTAAAAACATAAGCATAGCGTTGTCGTTTCACTTTCAAGATGTTGAATTTGTTACCTCAAATTGTGTTTGGTGATTGTTTGAACCGGGAAATATCTGTAGAACATTTTTAAAAAGCATACGTTTAAATGGACACACATTCCCATTGGTGCACACTGGGTGGTAGGGGATGCACTTTTAGCTTGTCAAACGCGATTTGGCTTCTTATTTTGAAATCATTGTCGGAAATGGGACTGTTCTCCTGCTGCCTTGGTAGTATTTTGTGTCGTGTTTGAAAGGACTGAAGACTTGTAGCGGCTCCGACTTGAGGAGTGACAAGTTACGATGGCCAGAGCCACAGATCTGTCCGACCGTCGCCCTTCACGGTTCTGTAGACGGAGAGAGCTCCTGCTGGCCTGAGACGACCACAGTCTTTTCGTGTTACCGCAGGACAAAGCGCATCCGCCAAACACTTGCAAGGGTAGCGTATAAATTCAAGGACGTTTTAATGTTAAAATCGCTACTTTGGCCTTTTCTGCCAATTGAGGGAATCCGGCGTGTTTGTCAAAGTCGCAATGATGAAGCCAGATTTGGTAAACACTTGGAGAAACGGCGGGTGATGGAGTGCAACACAGTCCAGGGCTGATGATGTTCCTCTGCGTGTCATCTTTACTCATATCCGCACCCCTGCCTCTTACCGAGGGGGGCCAAACTCGCGGCGACGCAAAGGAAACCCGCCTCTGACTTTCGATGCTATCCTGTCGGTCATGGCTCCGCGTCCGCACGCCGCCGCCTCGGAGGCTGTGTCCCGCTGAAGCTACGCCGCGTTTTCCCGTGAGACCCGCGGCCGTGAAACGGGGACGAAGGCTGATGAACTTTGACTCGCAGAGCGCCGGAGCGTGGTGAAGCCGGAGGTGCACCAGGTCCAGGTATGTGGCGAACGTTACCAGCCATCACTTTCCAGCTGTAACCGTGCTGCCATGTTGCTAGGTAACTAACGGACGGTGGGTTTACTCTAGTTCATCCCCGTCGGAGGTGCAGCGTCACATAAATAAACTGTATTTCACAATATTTTTTTTGTTATTTTTTTTAAATGGCTCGTGTTGGCAAACGTGTTCGGACTAACTTTAAATTCCTGCTGCGGGCTGCTATGTTTTCTGCTCTCGCGCCATTCTTGGTCTGCTTTGTTAAAGTGGTGACACGTTTCTTTGCTTGGCTTGACTCTCAGGTGTGCTCATTTGTCATTGATAAGACGATGGATGAATGAGCATTTAACGGGCGTCTGGGCACGAATATGTCAAAGCCCCCGCCTCCAAAAGAAAGACACCCAAACAGACAAACAACTGAAACGAAACGTGCAGACGGTTTCAGTTCTAGTATTGTGTCTAGTTTAACCTGACTGACTACCCATTTGAGGTCATTTTGTTGCAATGCTTAATGTGTTAACAGCTGCCCGGGTCTTTATGTGGTAAGTGGTCACTCCAGCATGTCTTTGCTCTACTCATTCCGTACAAATGGGCCTGTCAGAGACAATTTTCTTTGCATGTTTTGAGCCATGTTTTTAAATCTAGTTTTGTGTCTCTTTGTGGTTGTATTGCATCAGTCTTTACAGATGTTTTCTTTGTGTTTTCTGGAAAAGATGTCACAATTTTCAGATGACCGTTTGGGTTCTACGGCCTGTGCCCCCTTGTCACATCCATTTATCTATTTATAGGATGATGTCAGTTATTTTGGTGATGAGAATGATTCCTAAGGGGTGTTAGTGTGTTATTTTAGCCCTATTTTGCGTGCTTCTCTTTGACAGGATTTCACTCTCAGTGGGTTCTGGGCCAGATGTTTGGAATTTTTCAAATTCAAACTCTCCTGTGTGTGACAGTTTGACTGGCTGGTGTGTCTGCTGGTAATTGGAGGAAAAAAAACTGAACTTCTCAGCGTGCTGCTGCAAGCTGCTATTGTCAAAGCGAAGCGACAGACTCAAAATTCAGCTGGGCAAAGCAAGCGGTCACTCCACTGAAAGGCTTTTAAAACATGCCCTTTTGCGTCCAGCCTTTGCAGAAAATTTTGCAGCAATGAAAACTTTGAACCGGTTCGTGGACATGTGGCAGAGGTTGAACTTAATCAGATGCATGCCACAAGTTCGCTCATGGAAAACTGTCTTGATTTTTTTTCCCCGTCTCGATATGACTGTGAATTCTGCATCAAAAGTGACTGGACTTGACTCAGCAGGGCCTGGGTGAGTCACTGAGGCAGCGCAGCCTCGCAGGCCCTGGCGTCTGTTGTCCAGATGATGGCCGTGCTTTGAGAGGACGGGCTGCTTCCCGCCGACCCTCGGCTTCACGCCCAACATCGCCGTAATCTTTTGCATTAAGCTCGCGTGTTGGCGGCCTCTTGGAGGCGGGAATGCAGGTCGCACATACCGAGGCAAACGGTCTCTGACCTAGTACTGCTAGGAGGGAAGGGCGGGAGCTCCATCTGACATGTTCCGACTTGAGCCCTGCCCGCACAACACCTCGGCGGCGGAAAACCGTGGAACACGCTCAGCATCAGCAGCACACTGAACTGAAACTTTAAGTTGTTTATTTATTTATTTTTGTCACTTTGAAAATACAGCGACAGCACAAGTGCAAAACTAGAGAACTAGTTAGTCCCTGGCATTCTTCCCTGAGCTGAATTCTAGATGGTTTACGGCTGCCATTGCTTTCTCTTCTGCTTCACTGTCTTCTGGCTCTGATGGTCTGTGGTTTCTAAACTCACATTTCTTCTTTTATGTTCCCATGGAACAAACCTGTCTGTGGATTATTCAAGCTTTGACGTCGCCGTCTGTTGTTAAGTCATTTTGGTGCTCTGTCGATGGTTGAAGGCTGAGTGCTTTAGGTGAAGGTCATCATTGATTATATCTCTCATGACCCAGAATTCATATTTCTGCAGCTTCATGGGATTGTTATGACATTTCGAGATAGCGAGATGGTTTTCTGCTGCAAGCATTAAAGCTCATGCTTCATGGACCTCTGCATAACCGGTTTTGTGACGTCGGACCTTCCCCCCCCTCCCCCAACCAACACATGCACAACATATTGTACAGTATGTGGCACAGGGGACAGGCTGTGTTGACTATGCAAATTTCAACACCCCCAGGGTGATCTAGAAGCTGTAGGAAAATAATTTTGTCCCCCCCCCATTGGA
The DNA here is from genome assembly GCA_907169785.1 of Menidia menidia. Taxonomy (NCBI): domain Eukaryota; kingdom Metazoa; phylum Chordata; class Actinopteri; order Atheriniformes; family Atherinopsidae; genus Menidia; species Menidia menidia. The sequence continues at coordinate 13,138,781 of CAJRST010011112.1, read as the reverse complement.
CTCTAATGACCACTGCTGACTCTTCCCTGTCAGATTATCAGCTATTTTTCTCACACTACTACTTGTTGCACAACACAAGGATTAGGAAGGCACAGTTTTTCTAATCACAATTTAGCATCTGCAGCCGAAGGAAACAAAACAAAAAAACAAATCCACTGATTGATGTTTTCAGTAAGACTCGTTCAGCACAGACCTCTTAAATAAATGGGACACTTTCTATGTTTTAATGGCTCCATCAGAATCCTAACTAATGCTGTTGGATTCGTCAGTCAAGTTCTGTGACTTTGCAGGAGGGAGGAGCACAAATGGAGCTCTGTGAGGCAGATTCTTAGTGTTCAGTGATTTCCTCTCAGTCCTAACCCAGCCATGGGCATGGACTTACAGCGTGTGTTTGTGGAGGCAGAAATTTTGCCAGGAGGTTGTTTGTTGTTTCAACAACTTGTCCGATCACTATGATCTAAGGGCCATGCGCTCCTCTCGTGGTAGAGGTATTATCTCTTTCTTTAAAAAAGAAAAATGAGAAAAGTTTAAGGTCGGGTGTAAATGGACCTAAATTACATGAAGATATGCAGTTTTTAGTAGAACACCTGGAAATATTCTATTTAGTTTAAAAAAAAAAATCATATCCCATACTAGATTTCCATTCCTGATTCCATGATTTTTACACAGGATTTTTTCTCTGGGGATATCAGATACATTTTTATACTAGGATGGAGTTGATGAATAAACGTCTTTGACATTTGCTGCTCTGTATTTTATCAAATTTATTTTTGATCATAGTACCTTTAATGCGTGATTCTGAGCCCCACCAGATCTTTAACTTTGAGGTCATTTTTTTCATGAATCAACACAGAGCCTTTGAAAGAGAGCAGGATGGGTGCTGCTTTCTTTAGTCACTGCCAAAAGCCAAGTGGAGACACTGCAGTGAGTTTTCTGATGAATGAGAGTAATAATTTCTAAGTGCACACTGACTCTGTGCTAATGTTTGCTCATTCCTGTCACACAGGTCTCCTTTCCAGGACTAAAATGACTCTCCACACTTGTAATGTTGTTCAGTTACAGGAGTGGCAGACAAGCTCCTGATGGTGAGGAGGACAACGCCGTAAATATACTCTGTATGTCTGAGTGACGGTGGAGTGGAAAATTCCTGAGAGCTTATAGCTTTCGAGCATGTGTCCCAGCCTTATTTGAGTATTCATAGCGTTGTGCGTGTGGTATTCTTTCTGGGTTCAAAACATTTTTTTTAAAGCTTCCGATCAGCTTGCTTTATACATCTATTACCCTGTAACTAATGAGAGCGATTATGAGTTTATAGTCACTTAGTAACAGAAATTCAGTCAGTTGCACAAGACGCACTTCCTGCCAGAGAAAGTTTGAATGACGTATGTGGCTGCTCACCACATACTTTGGTTCCATAAGTGTGCTTTCAGGGCTGTTTATCTGCTCAGATCTCTGGCACAGGAAGAACAAAACAAGAAACAGCAGGTACAGTCAAATGAGACACATGATGAGCCGTGCAGATGATCTCTGACACCGTAGAAGCCATAGATTCACATGCTAGATGTTGAATGATATTTTCCTCATCACGTTGCTCTCACTCTACTTACCTGTGTGGGTCTTAAGGCGGAGTTTCTGTAGATAATTGTTTTTTTCCCATATGATTTTCACTTTTAGGCCGAGCAGCAGTACGGCTTTCTGTGTAGCCCTGACTCTGGAGTGTTTTTGTGTCAGTATCCTGCCCATCATGTCACACAAGTACTGTCACGTTACCCAGGATAAAATATCATCTCAAAGACCAGCTGATAAGATGCAGTGGTCTCGCATGCCGTCATTTCATAATGGTTATAAATCTCGTGCAGTTTCCGTAGCCAGTTTCCTGCCATGGCTTTACTAGTATATTCGTTAAGTCAATTTTTCTTTGGCATCTTGCCTTGAAATGTGAGAATCATGCTCTTAAAGGTTCGTACCATTATGAAAAGGGATTTACAGCAAACTCTTCGTTTTTAGAAGAGAAGGGGTCCATATATGGCCGACGGCTAACGTTTTCTACTCAAGTCACGTCAAGTTAGCCGTATTTTGTTTGACAGTCGAGTCAATAAGTGATTTTTATTAGCACGGACAGCAGTGTCTGGGATTTTTTTTTCTTCATAATTTTCCTCTTTCAAAGTGTCCAATCGTAATCGAAGAAGCTTGTTATCTCGTTTGGTTTATCAGTGCTGGAGCAGGAAGTAGCACTAGCTGAGAAGGACCCGGTTATCGCTCTGGGTTGTTTTAATGTGCGAATGCTCTCTGGAATGTTTCTCTTCCAATCATAAATGTGGTCAAGTTGATAATATTAATCGCATTGTTTGCACCGTCCAGTGTGGTTGGGCCTTAACATCCACGGGTAGCAGGGCCACAGTAACCATCCGCCTCTCCGACAGTCACATTTTTTCCCCGACTCAAGACAGTTGAGTGATCTCAGATGATTAGATTTGACTCTTCTCCAATGACCCAAAAAACAAGCATACACGTTATTAGATATCACAACATATTATAATATCTGCAAGGCCTCTCCAGCCTCAGAAACACCTGCCGCATTTCTGATCTCGTCGCACTGCAGCAAAGGGACACGCTGTCAGCTGTTTGATTATCAGAAAGTACGATTTTTTTTTTCATCGTTTATCTTAAGTGGACCATTAAGCATCATGACAGAGCCTGTGATTAGCCTCCATCATGCACTTGGTCAGTAAGCCAAGTGCCGACTGGAACACTGAGTTTCCCTGCACCTTGAACTCCTCCAACTTAAAGCCACCCTCCCACCTCAGCCCTGCAGAGCAGAGCAGGTGATGCTAATGCTGGTGCCGAGCTGTTGACAGGGACAACAGGGGTACAACCTGTCCCTGTGCATCCTTGATGAGCCCGCCGATGAACGGCACGTCACTGCTAACGCTCCCACAGCACTGTTGTCTGGGAAATGAGATAAAGGCCAACGCTTTGTGCGGGTCCGCTCCCTCTCCTATTCTCTTCGGACGGCAGTTTTTCTGGAAGTGTGGGTGGACTCTGAGAAGAGTCGGCTTTTTTTCTAGCACCCCTGCACTCTCAACCCAGTCCTTACTTGAGTTTTTTTTTTTTTTTACGATGGGGAGAAATCAGGTTTGTGATGTGCACCCGGAGAGCATTTTCTTTAGCAGCTGTTTTCGTCAGTCTTGTGGATGGAGTGAAATTGAGTAAGTCTGACACACACCCTCTCTTCCAAGAAACTTCATTGTTTTAAGCAGAAACATCTGTTTCTATGAGGGCCAAGTCAATGTGCTGGCAAGTAATCTAATCTGCTGTGTTGCACCCCCCCAGTAGCTGAAGAAAAGTGCTGCTTTGTGGACGTCTCGTTGGCTTTCAGGGCTTCGCCTTAATTGTGTGACGCTCCCTGAAAATCGGAGGATTATTTTTCTCTTGTCCCGATATCTCGCCAGCTTCCAAAGCAGTGTGGAGTGTACCGTATAGGCTGATTTTTCTATTTGTGTTTTGTGCTCCCCCCCAGCTCTTGCAGCACTCTGAGTCACATGAGTCATGTAAAATAAAAGCGACAGCACTGCTTCATGTCACTTTGCCCACACTCTGCTTTCTTTTCCACTGGCCACAGACACCTGATTTCTCTGAAACTAAAAATAGACTCCTTCAGACATCGAGTCTCCCTCTTTGCTCCCACAGTTCCTTTTTTTAATCGTGCAAACGTCTTTATTGAGGCGTCTCTAGGCATTGACAGTTCTTTGCTTCCGTGCACCAGATAAAGCACAACATCTCCATTCAGACAGCTTTATAAGGTCACATTTTTATCAGAGTAAGAGTCTCTGTTTTCTTTATAGATTGCGGAATAAAAGCATCAAATGTCAAAAGCCTGAATTGGCTGCAAATCTGAAATTAAGATTTTAAATGAAAAATCAACGGAGCAGGGTGGTCTTTGAGAATGACCTTTTATGGTCGGCACAAGAAGCAGCTTCACTCTTCGAGCAGTGGGCAGAACAATTTTGGTAAGGCTGCATCCTTTGTGTTACTCCAGAGAGTTTGAGGTATTCCACCAAAAGACAGCCAGCAGCCTTCCTTTTCAGGAGCTGCTCTCCCAGCATTAGCTAGCCCAGATCAACCGGGTCCTCTAAATGAACACTTCTGCCCACTGAGCTGATGATGTAGAGATTCCTGCAGCATTCAGAGAACAGTCATAGAGCACTTTAGTAAAGTTAAGGGACACCAGCAGCTTTCTGTGTTGTGGATCAGAGGCATTCTTTCATTATCCTCATTTTCATGAATGGTTTGATCTGAGCCTCTGCAGCTGTGAAGGATTCATTTTCAGTTTGAAAATCGATCCGTCTAACAAATTCACAGATTAAAAAGTATTTCACCTTCACGGCCTCCTGTATGTCATTGTTCCTCTGGTGTTCAGTTTCACGGTTGCCAATTGCTCTGTTCCTTTCTCCGCTGTTCCCCAGCATTACAGTTTTCATTTCCACTTTCCTCTCGGAAGAGAAAGCCGGTGAGATTTAAATATCAAGACAAGTTTCTTCCCATGCATGCACTTAACTGAATATTCTTCCATCTCCCTGCTTTGTGATTGAAACGGTATCTTTAAGGACCACTTGAGGTTCATCCCACCGCGCATGAAGAGAATCTGCATTACAGCCTCCTGGGGCATGGGGTATTTTTTCTTACATCTCATGAGATTTGGGTTCAGCCAATATGACCCCTGGAAAGGAAGACCAGAGGCTGGCAAAAGTGAAAGTGGAGACGGGAGAAACAGGAGAAAGAAGTATTAGCCCCGCCAGCGTCTGGTCTCTACTTTCTCCGTCACTCTGACTTTGTCTTGGCAACCAATGAGGAAAAAGCCCACTGTGTCTCCATGGCAACCCCCTCCCTGTTCAAGCAATAATGGAGAGGATAAAGCATCAGGATCCGGAACACAGTTTAAGTGTTTTAAAAGTGTTTCGTCTCAACTTTTGTTGAGTATCATCCATTTAATTTGATCCCTTTTGGACTTTTTTTTTTTAAGTTGTAATGCAAGCTTTCAGGCAAAGCATAAGGGTTTCTGTTGACTATTTCACCTTTTCAGGGATGCTTATTATCCAACACGCATTTAAATTTTAACTATTCAGAAAGTATGAACAGCACAATGCCAGTTTCACAAGTTTAAAAGCTCTAAATGCTCTTCATTTAAACTGATCAGCTTTTTAAAAACTGTATCACTGAAGCATTAGAATAAAAATCTGGTTGTCAGTCATCTGTAGACTTCTAAAGTTGATGAGGCCACATCACTGTAATGTTTTGTATCATCAAAGCTACTTTGCACTTTTGTGAGAGATTGCTGGTAGCGGCGATACTCCACCTGTTTGTTGTTATTCATTCAAGCCACTGTGTCAAGCTTTTTTGCTGCCCGTGCTGAGAAAATGCTCACCAGCAGGCTCCACATTAGAAAGAAGGCTTTAATCTGAGCAGCCATCCTGCTCCGACCAAACACTGAAAGACTGATGGGTGATGATTGTCTAAAAGAACAAAAGCATGTCCTCTCCTGTGCCCTGTGGGCTACATGATTTCGTTAATGGAATGGACAATGAGAGGGTGAATGCTTTCCTTTCCTGTTTCTGCTGGGTTATATAAGACTGCTCTCTTTAGACCATCTGAACGCTCAGAGTGAATGAGAGTGAGGGGTGTGTGTGCGGGGTCCTCGGTTAACCTTGGCACATAACTGATTAATCCCAGTATAATTTGCATATAAGGTCATTTAATTTAGTAAAGCATGGTGTTGATTAAAGATAGAGTTGGGATGTGGTGGACCAATTTTTGAGAACGGTGCGCTGATGAGCGCCACTGAGGCGTAAAGAAAACAATGGATGTGATTATTAAAGCGGCTTAAAGTTTTTTTTTGGTTTCTCTGCACCAGTTTGATTCATGTTGCTGAATTTAATGGCACGGTTGTCTGGGTGTCGAGTCTTAAAAGTCAGTGACTTTCACCTCTCTGCCTGCTTGATATTCTTATTTCAGAATTTGTACATCGTAAAATGACTAATTTTCCAAGTCGTGTCAAAGTTGACAAGGATATATAGATATATACAACATCCTTTTTTTGGAACTAAATGTGTGACATCATCTGACATTCAACAAGCTGTAAATACACTCTGATTGCCGAGTTGACGCTTGCAAACAGGACAGTAGAGGACATGACAACGGGAAGGCTTCATTCGGAATGTGCTCAGTTGAAAATGTCTTTGTGGTTTTCTATGGATTTCTCTGCTGGCTGGTTGCTCTTGTTCTTTTCCTCACTGTGTTTGGATCATTTTTAGAAGCAGCTCTTACTTGCAGGGCTACTGTGGGAGGAAGAGGACAAGGAGAAGGAGGAGGAACACAGCGGAGGAGATGCGCACAGGGTGTCAAGTATTTTTAGCATTCCCCTTGTGCTGCTATGATGAGCAAAGAACAAGGGCAGGTTATGCGTCCAGTGCTGGTGGAAGGGCACGGGCCAGGGGAAACTGGAGGGGTGGTGACAGCCAAACAGGACCCATCATAGTTACTATTACGGCAACACGATGATAAACCTGTGGTTGTCCCCTGTTTTTTTTTCTTTTCTTTTTATAGCAGTTGCCTTTTCTGCCTTCATAATGTTGCATCCATGCAGTTTTATTAGCTCAGCCTCAGTTTGCAGTGAGTTGGATGCAAACTGAATTATGCATTACTCCAAATGTTTTTGCCTTTCAGGCCCCTCTTGTCTCTCAGGCCTGCAATTTGTGGTTTAGTACACAAAGAGTCCTGACCTCTTTTTAAACAACAAGCAAAAGTAAATGTTTGCTCTTCCCTCCTGTGCTTTATTGAAGTCAATATGGTCATTGTGCAGCCCAGCTGCACCCATAGCTGCATTGAAATAATCCAGTTTCTTTACCCTCTGATATAGCAGTCGGTCAATAATACAAAATGCCGGTTAGTTTTATAGCTAAAGAAAGTCTGCCTGGAGAGAATAGGCATAGTAACGTGCAAATCAGTGTTTTGTGTTCTATCAAACAGAATCCATACCCCATGTTTGTCTGATATCCTATTTTCATCATTTGCCCCTATTAAACACCCCACTGTGCATGGTCTGGAAAGGTATTATCTTTGTGTTGTTTGAAGTGCACCTGCAGGTCTCTTTGGCCCCTACTGACATGAAGCCCGGCACAAAGAACGCTAACTTGATCCTCTTGATATTCCAGACGAATTGGCAAGTATGTTCGCGAAGGGTTGTTGTCACAGACTGAAGCTGTGTTTACAGCAGTTGTCATAGCTGACAGTGTTAAGGGAACACTCAAACTGACCTATGGTATTTCAGTCAGTGCCGGGGCTAACATTTTCCGCTTGTATTTTAAAGGGGTCTTGCCTGCGGCCAGTCATCGTGAGGGAAACCCTGCCTGTGATAACCCCCCCCCTCTCCCTCCCTC
>CAJRST010011112.1:13082153-13130945 GCA_907169785.1 Menidia menidia | reverse complement strand
TTAAACTGCAAAGCCTAGCCGTTTTTACAGTAATCCCACTTTGCTGAAAAACAGATGCAAAGAGTGGCCTGTGATGGAAATGTGGTTTGTCAAACAAGTAGCTTCCTTCTGTTCTTGTCTCGTTTGTTTTGAGGCTTTCCACACAGATAAAGCCGCGTTCTGAACTTCCTCTGGGTTTGGCTTGGATGTGCAACAAGTTCCTCTGAAGAAACCTTTCAGTGACGTCCGTTGCCCGAGTTTGCTTTGAGACATGCGTAACCTGATTTTGCAAACACACTTTTCCCACATAATTCAGCCTACATCTTTCAGGATGTAAATTTAAACCCCTCTCATCGGGAAAACTGGCCACCGCTGGCCACATGTTGGTGGGATTACACAGACAATGCAGAGAGCAAACCAACTTGAATTATTGTGGAGCCGTAGCTGACTTCACTTTGTAGGAACAGGAGCAAAAACTTTGGAGGTTGCTTTGAAATGAGCTCTGTGCATTGGCGTGTGCCGCTGTTGCGTCACCACCTAGAGAGGGGTAGGAACTGTATTTTTAGCCCGGAATGAGCATATTCTCTGAACGAACGTCAAGCACTCTGCTTGCGTATGCTTGGATTATTGTGACTGAGCTATTTTTAAGCTCTGTGTGTGAGAGTGCTTTTTTCTGGGTCAAGCATGGTGCAGTACTCTCTGGAGGCTCCTGGTGGATTGAGCAATACAGGTCCATCGCTGTGCACAGCATCTGCATCTGTTAGAGGGGAAAGACTGGGATAAGCACAGGTAGAAATCAGAATGAATTGGCTCAAGTCTTTGGATCTGAGATGGGGATGCAAAGAGAGGAGCACCTTGACACCCCAGATTCAAGCTATTATTTTCCTGTTTTTTATTATAAAAGCCTCCAACAGGTCTGATGGCATGACTTTATCCTTCACTGTGTAAATTCATGCGGCGACTGTACGGTGTTCATGGATTTTAAAAAAATTTCCCATTCACATATCCTCATTACTAAAGAAGCAAACATAATCATAAAAATGGAACTGCTCAAATTTCTCTTCTTTTTTTATTTTCATAATTGGTACATATTCGATATAAATATAAAAATAAAGTCAATTAAAAAATGTTTTTTCACTACTTTAATTTGTTAGAGTAATGTAAATGTTGTTTAAAAAATATCAAGATATTTAAGTTAGCTGTCTGTAAACCCACATAACTAAATATTTGCCAAGCTGAACAGAGCTTTTTAGACTAAATACATGTCATAAGACCAGAGGCATGCTTTTAATCACCCCACTTTGCTTGTGAAATTTGATTGATAGGTAATTACCTACTGAACATTAGGGTCATTTGCAGCTCTAAACTAAACTATAAAATATATTAAAAACAAGACAACTCACAATCCTTCCAGGCATTTGGTGGAATAGCCGACATGCATCTGTTTTACTACAAATCCCTGTACAGTCTCACCACCACAGGCTCCAGGTACATCCTGCTGGAGCGAGCCAGGCTGCGACTGTGCAGCTTCACCCTGTTGAGCCGCCTGTTGCTTTTAGTGCCTCTCTCTGTCTGTTTAGTCTCTCTTTTTAAATACCTTTGGTCTCATCCTTTTTATGTGTGTGTGTGTGTGTTGGCCGTTTGTGGCTGGAGTTTTAATAACTTACTGGTCAGATAAAACTGAAAATGGATTTGTTTTACAGTTTCCCACTGAGTCGTAAAACAAATCTGTGCAGCTGTCACATATCTAGGCAAGAGAGATTTTTCTGAAACGCTCGAGCAAATTGCAACCTGCATTCAGTTTTCCTGCCAGCATGTAAATGGTAAACCTTCTCATCAATACTATCAACGAGACGACACACAATGATCTTCCCCTTGAAAAGCTGATTTTGATTCCCAGAGACATCGTGGGCTCTTGAGCTGAATGCTTTCTTCCGAACCTCAACAGCTAGCCTAGTTTTATCTTAGCCTTTCCCAAGAGTGCAGTTATTTTCAGCAAAACGTGGTGTTCTGCTCCGATTTAGCTGGTGCATTGTTCTGCAGAGTAAACCAGAGATTCTGCATGAAAAATGTATACGACAAATGGTTAGTAGGTTGTAAGCAGGCTGAGAGCACAAACAGACGGCATCTTCGTCCCAGCACTGCGTCAGCGAGCTTATTAGATCAAAGCGTCTTCAGGGAGCTGTGGCGGAAGTAAGAAGCCAATAGGTGGAAGACCAGCTCTATTGGTTATAGCAGAAGCCTGACCAAAAGCTGGCCTGTGTTTGCTGGGTAAGTGACGTATTGGGAGTATTAGTGCGATTAGAGAGAATGTTGGGCTCCTGAACTGTGTCCAGCTGCTGCCACAGGTCAGAAATGGGTTAATATTGTGGTTATGCAATGCAATGCAGTGTGGTCACATTTTCACAGCTGAACGGAGGCAGTGCTGGAATGGGGGTGTTTTCTTCCCTCACACGTACTTTACAGTGCAGCACAGTGTGCTCAGAACCAGGAGAAAAACCTTTTTTTCTTTCTCACCACATCTTTTTGAATGCATCCGAGCCTTCATCAACTAGACCTTTTAATCTTCTCTTGATGATTAGAGCTCAAAGTGAGAACTCTAAAAGGAGAATTTAAGATAATATGTGGTTTTTCAGCTTTATGGACATAAGAAACCATTTTTTTCTCCAGTAAAACATGTCATCTTGCTCATGCCTGCTCAGGCATTGCTCATTTAGACCCAACTGTTCCTTCACCTGACGGATGTCACTCTACTCTTCTGTCAATGTATTACCATGGCTGATAGAGGGGTTATTCAACAGAAATTGGCTTCTTGCTTTAGTCATCATTTAGTTTCATGCTTGCTTAGCTTTGTGGGACTGCTCTTCCCGTTGTGGTCAACTAGACTCCTGCAGCTCACGCCACCCACGCGCGGACCCTGCATAGCCCACACCTACCCCTTCCTGCCCAGTGGTTTGAAAACCATGCTTTGTGTAACTCTTAAGGCGGCTATTTGTGAAACCTCGATCATGCACGAGGGGTTCTTACAAGGTTACGTAATGGTCCCCACTCAACTGTAATCCCTCTTACACTGAGTGAGCCCCCCCATGTGACAGGTCCGTGGGGGTTTGGAGAGACGGGTGGCTGTTACTGCTATCAGCAAGGCATAGGGGCACTCCACAGACTCTGGCCACCCCGCCTCCTCCCTCACAACGAGTAGTGACCCGTGTATAAGAAGGGAGTTCAATCCTGTGAAGTTTCTTACTGTGGAGGTGGCGTGCTGAATTGAGACGCCGACGCTGCGGCTTCTCCTTGATGTCAAGGCCTGTGCCAGACCTACCTGAATGACACACCAGCTCCACGCTGCTCTTCATCCACACGTGAGCCACAAGAGCCATTGTCCCCGGCTGCCTCCGCGAGAATTTCCCGGCTGCATTCGGTCGTCCCTGGTTTCGCAAGATGACTGTTTTTTTTCTGCTGATGAGTTTTTGATTGGTGAAGACGCGCTTGAGGGAGCTGTCTTTGAATGTCCTAATTTAACAGCTTGTCTTGACTTCTCTTGCGTTTATTTTTAAATCTTTGCAAGCCCACTCATTTGTGTATTTTCATCTCCTCAACAGGAACCATTGATGCCGACTTCAGCTGACTGTTTGACAAGCCTCACATAACAGCGCCCTAGCGTGCCCCCTCTCCCCTTTCCCCCTCCCTTCCCTCTGCCCCTCCCTCCCCCACTCCCTTGTCTATCTTCTCCCTGATTCCCCTTTCCCACTTCTTCAAGATTCACCATGCTCATCAAGGAGTACCACATCCCCATGCCCATGAGTGTGGAGGAGTACCGCATAGCCCAGCTCTACATGATCCAGGTGAGATAAACACCCCACTCTCTCTTGCAAAGTTTCACCCACACACAGAGCCAGAACTGGAGACGTGATCCAGAATCCAGAGAGGGGAAAAAAAGAGCAGTTTGAGAAACATTTTTGTATGAGTGTAATCACAGCGCACAGCTAGAAAAAGACCAGTCACATGGTGTGCGACACTCCTGGAACAAAGAGAGCTTTATGTCGATACCTTATCCGAATGAAACTCTGAAACCACCAGTTTGAAACTTTATCGACTGCTGGTTTCAGCAGGAAGAAGGTGGGGTTCCCCTGGTATCAGCGTATGCAACCATTTGTGATGGAGATGAGCACACTGATGAGCATTAGAAACTGTTGTTTTGGGTTATTTCCACCAAACTACAAATCCTAAATGGAGATGGACTGCTTGAGAATAGGAAACAGCTTTAGTTGTAATGAGCAGCTGCATATTTTCACTACATATGGGTTGTGAAATTATGAAGCAAAATCATGGAGGAGTCAATGATTGATGTTGTATTGTCCCTATTGTTTAGACATCTTGTACACATTTCAGAATTTGTACCAAGTTGTTTATAGATTGAGATATTCCTCCCAATTGGACTCACACATTGAGCAGTTTGTCGGAATTGAATCTCTTAAGGTTATGTAACGTGTAACCCAAGTGGTAAGTTTATGGTCGTTGAGGGTTTCGGGTTTGATAATTCCCTGGTTATTTCATCAGCTCTGTTTTTTTTAAACACTTAGTAGTTAAGTCAACAAAAGCAAGGCTATTTTAATGAGGAAAGAAGAACCACAAGATATGCACATACATTCATGGTGGTGAGGAAAAAGAGGCCAAGCTGGACTGTTTTAAGGTGTGATATTTATAACTTCTTCCTACAGTTAGCACACAGCTATTTTTAGACTTTGTTTTAAGTTTAACTCAATTTCAAGTGGATTTTTTTCTTTCTTTGTTTGAGGATCGGTGGTCGGAGCCTCACCACCACACTGCAGGAAAGAACTTCATTTTGGGCTAACATCGAAAAACTTCATCATACAACATCATCCAACACCAGAATGAAAATCTTTGTGTTGACCGAGTAGATTGCAGATAGTCGACCAGCTGTAGCTTGTGTTGTAGAATTGCTTTTAGTTTTTCACTGCTCCATAACTTTCATGGGCATTTCTCAGTATTATACGTCTGTACATTGAACTTTTACTTGTAACATTGGTTCATGGCAGATTTTGCTGTCTGCCCTGCCACCTTTGTTTAGAAAAACCTTTGATGGAAAAACCCCAAAACAAATTAGGTCCTTCATAGAACTTGGACGGAGTTGTTTGTTGCTTGTTTTTCCTCATTTGGAACTGGTGGTGTACCAAACCACACAGGTAATGCGGTTAAGCTGCTCATGATTGGGAACATGACTCAGCAGATTTACTCGAAGGTAAGAACATTTGATTTGAAGAAAACAGACGCCATCCTGTTTTTGTCAGATTTCCATCATTTCCTAATTCTTTGCCCACTTTGCTTTATTCAAATTGATGCGTTAATAGTTGCAGTTCTAACCTGCTTTGTTCCCAAATGGATGTCGACAAACAGACGGTTGTTCAAAGGGACTTGATGCATGTGCAAGCACAGGCACACAGTGTTGCTCTATGAAAAAGCAGAACTCATGTGTACTGTTTAGCATGTAAACAAATCAAGTGAGGAGCTCTTATATTTCTGACCCATAGTTACCTTTTCGCTGACCTGACTGTCTCTACAAAGCCTCATTGCTCTAAGGCTTCTGTCACCTTGGCAACCATGACATCAGCAGCATGCCAGTGGTCAGGTTTTGTTCACGAGTGAGTGAATGAAAAGAGGAAATGGAGAATTAAAAAGAGAGGCTGCAAGAGGGGGGCGAGAAGAAATGGGAGAGGAGGTGGAAGGAAACAGAGTGTGCCTACCCTCATTTCAATGCTGTATGTTACCAGGGCAACTGCTGCAAGTTGGCCTGCCTGATGGCGATCCATCCCCGAGGTAGACCTAATAGACGAAGCCAGGGCCTGAGGACATCCTGCCCATGTCTGTGCCTCAATAGACAGTGCCCCACCCCATAACTCCTCCAACTTCCTCTGGCCGCATGCCTGTAATTTGGTGGCTAAATAAGATTTTATGATCCATGACTGGCAACTTACAGGATTGTTGAAAAAAAACAGGATATAAGATTTAGATATCGGAGCTTCCTACTGTGATCGCCCATCCATTTGGACGGGTCCATCACATTTTGAATGGGCAACTGTGTCTGTGTTTAGTGAGAAGCAGCATTCCTAACAGGAAACATGACTTTTTGAGTTGACAGCAAAAGGAAAAAGCCAGGATGTGACTCTCATCCTGTCAGGGCAGTGGAATCTTAACACATACATCTTTGAAGTCAGTGCATTTTGTAATCACTTCCAGTTGTTGTAAAGATACATTGGTGAGGCAGAAAGGGCTATGTGGCAAACGTGATGGCACAACTCTAGAGGTGGAGAATTCTAACTCGATGCCTGTTTCCTCACAGGTATGGTTTACCTCTGGTTTCCACTCGGTGATGTGTATTCATTAAATTTTTATATTACATAGAAGTTTCATTTAACTTTAAGCCAGTCATCTTCTCCTTCACCCCCCCTTCCCACGGGCTAGTGTTTTTTCCTTTTTTTTTATTCTGGTGAGCAGGACAGAGGACACTGCATTTGACCGATTACAGTTACGTGGCAGGAAGTGCAATAAAGGGGCGGTCCAGTGCTTTATTTTACCTTTAGACGGGTCATGGCATCCCATGATAAAACCAAATATTCTTCATATGTACATTTTTCTTTCATGCACTGTGTGTTTCTTTTAAAGCTACAAATGTTTATAGATGTTTCTCAGCCTGAATGCATGGGCTGCGCTGCCTGTGCTTTGTCTTCTGAGCAGTGTCTCAGTTGTTGAGAGCAGGGCGGGTGGCTAATGAATGACCTGTCAGAGGTAATGAGGTCCAGAGTACTGGATGCTTCCTCATGGCTTCCTCCTTGCAACTCCCCCGATTCACAGGCATCACCTCTTCCCAGTGGGCTAACTGGAGAAATTTGTGTCCCCATTATCATGACGCTACAGCGAACTCTGCGTTAAGCAAACATAAATGAGAAGTGACAGGGAAACTGCTGATAAGAAAGATAAAAAAAAGGGGATACATCTTTAATCTTTGACATTTATGATCTTTGCACCAGTGTTTTCTGTGTCATCAGCACTTGGACTCTGCTCATCTGACGGGTTTTCCTGTGTCAGTGATTTCACAACATACACCAATCTTCCCCTTGTCTTTTCCTCCAAACCTTGACTCGCCTAGCTGTGGCTCTCTGCAACTACATCAGAAGACTCCACCCAGCTTTTCTTCCTTTGTAGACCCCGAATGTAAATATGGGAAAGGTGTGGCTCTTGGAGCTGGTTCATTGGGCTTCCTCATTTGCAATTCAGACCTGGCAAAGCTCTCAGGAAACTATTAATTTTGGTGCATGTGTACGTAGTATTGTGTTAAAAGTCTTCTCAGTATAATAACAGACTCAGTCTGCCTGTGATTAAGTCGTACAGCATGTACCCGTCACACCACATCTATTTATTTGTTTGCTCTCAAACGTCTGTTTCAGAGCAATGAAAAGAAGAGTACTGGTAGTCATAATATTAGATTGAGCAGTATGTCCCTTCACAGCGCATTGCTAATGCGCATTGTGGCCTCTCGTGTCCCTGTTTCATTATTGGGCTTTTTATCTTACAGAAAAAGAGCAGAGAAGAGAGCTGCGGTGAGGGGAGTGGTGTGGAGATCCTTGAGAATAAGCCCTACACAGATGGACCTGGTGGGACGGGTCAGTACACCCACAAGGTCTACCACATTGGCATGCACATTCCCAGCTGGTTCCGATCCATACTGCCCAAAGCAGCCCTGAGGGTTGAAGAGGAGTCCTGGAATGCCTACCCATACACCCGCACCAGGTCAGCTTCACTCTTGCAGGGGAAAAAAGAAAATAAACTTCATTGTCTGCCTCTTTTTGAACCTTTGCTTGTAAATAGATTTGTTATACACATACCTAAAGACAAGTAATCATCCCCTCTTTGTGTTAAAGATAATACGTCAAACACTGCTTTTATTCAGTGAAATACACAAATGTTCTAAATGATTAGTTTCATGATTCCATGGCTGAGGTCCAGCTGTCTCTGTAGAAGCCAAAAGAGAATAAAGACCTCAGAGCAGGTTGTCAGATTGTTACGTAGAAGGCCATCAGATTGGCGTGCAGCCAGCTTTGCTCCCAAGCTGCTTCGAGCTGATGGCCCCTTATTCTCAGGTTGTCACTCAGTCTGCGTGGGGGCCTGATAAACACAGAGACACTAAGGTGCTGAAAACAGTTGCACCCAGGACTGTACTGTCAAGATATTGATAGCCTTGAAGTGCCTGTTGACACATCTATTCAACCACTGACAGTTTTTTTTACTGCAGATGCCTTAAATGCAACAGATGGGCATAGCTCACATGTCGTCAGTCCTCAGCAGTAAACATTTGTTGTTACTCTTTGAGTGATCTTTTGCCATTCGGTTGGAGATTTTATTCATGGATGAAAGCAGTTTATATTCCAGAATTTTTATTTTTATTTTGAAAGATAATTTGCTCTGTTTTGTTCATTTTCTGCCACCATGTCTTTCAGGTACACCTGTCCCTTTGTTGAGAAGTTCTCCATAGATATTGAAACTTACTACAAGCCCGACCCCGGCGATCAAGCAGATGTCTTCAGCTTGTCTGCCACCGACAAGAGACAGAGGACTATTGGTGAGAGCCTTTAACATTAGTCTCAAGTCATCGCAGCAGAAATTAAAGGATGAAGTATATTTTGTGTGCAGTATGTATTTCTATTAAACTTCAAGTGATAGTTAGGTTTATAGAGGTGGAAGTGTCATTAAATGTTTGGGGAAAGTACTATTGCTAAAACACTTGACAACTAATAGTCTGAGATTTGTTAGAATATTGCATTATTTATGTGCACCGAATCAAATACAAGCCAGTTAGATATCTTTTGTTACTCAGGCATACGCAGCGGGTGAGGCCCCTTGTGGCAGTTTAATGCCACGGCATCTGTTTTTTTCTGTGGTTCGGAGCATGTTTTCTCAATAAATATAATGCTGCTGGATATTTATGGTTAAAAGGCATGTAGTGACCCATTTACAGCATTGTTTGTAATTATTTGAATCAATTGCTCTTTCCTGTGCACCACATTAAGTTAGTCAGATATTGAGTAATTCAATGTAAAACTGCCCCATTTATGTGTACAGGTTCTACCCCACCACCTTCTTATGCACACTTTCTGACATTAAGTACAGTGTATTCATCTCAAGCCGTTGTTGAGAATGGATTTTGTCTTCTGCAGACCCAATCGACATAGTGACAGATCCCATCCCCCCTCATGAGTACAAAGCAGAGGAAGACCCAAGGCTTTACAAGTCGTCGAAGACCCAGAGGGGTCCCCTGCGGGACGACTGGATAGAGGAGTACAACAATAACCCTGGGAAAACTCCAATCATGTGTGCCTACAAACTGTGTAAAGTGGAGTTCCGTTACTGGGGCATGCAGTCAAAGATCGAGCGCTTCATTCATGATGTTGGTGAGTGGACATTCTGAGATTTGTATGGCTTGTGATGATGTGTAATTCTTCCTGAGTGATGTTAGGTTTTTTTCAGTCACCCATTAACTAGTAAACCTTTTCATGGATCACTCCCCCAGGACTAAGAAAGGTGATGGTGCGAGCCCACCGGCAGGCCTGGTGTTGGCAAGATGAGTGGTATGGTCTCACCATTGAGGACATCAGGCAGCTGGAGCTGGAAACCCAGCTGGCCTTGGCCAGAAAGATGGCCCAGTTTTGCCAGGGAGAGGAGGCCACAGAGGCTGTAGGCGGCGTTGCATCTCCTGACAAAGATCAGGAAGCTAAAGAAGCAATCAACTCTATTGAAGCTGAGGAAGTGGTTGCAAGTACAGGAAGAGAGACTCTTCAGCCACGAGGTGTTCTCACCAAGCAGTGGTCCACCTCCTCCCGATCGTCCCGTTCATCCAAGAGAGGAGGTGAAGAGCATCTTCAGCTATGTGTGTCACCTCTGTGGATAACAATTAGTGGATATCGGTTCATTATGTATTTGTGTTGCTCTCTTCTACACACATTCTGAATCTGTGAACTATGCAGTTCCTTCACATATGATCGCATTCAAAATGAGCCCATAATTACTCTACTGTAATCCTTTCATTTTTTTATATACAGCAACACTAGCTAAAATGATGTTTTTATATCCATGTTTAAAAAAGTTACTTCAGCCCAAAAGGGGAAACTCAAACCCATCCAACGCTTAAATAACCAGCCTGTAAAATATGTGGCTGTAACCCTAATGACAGCATTGGCGACTTACTCAGTGTGTTACCTGACTCTTGTCTATCTGAAAGGTTGAGATATACCTGTGTCAGTTAAACTGTCCCACTAAGAAACGCTGTAGTGATATCTGATACCCTGAGACCTGCCGCACTGGAAGCAGCAATGTGTAGAATTCAACAGTGTCAGTCTTCAGGCTGGTGTAAATTGTTTCTTCTTTCTTCCTTGAGGAGGATTGGAATGTTGTTTGCTTTTACATAAAGAACTGAGTCCGTGCTCAAATTGATTCAGGTTACAGTTTGCTTCAAACGCTTCAGGAGCAGTTTAAGAAAAGGAGAAGAAAATTAATTATTCCTGATGTTAATTGTTTATACTGTGCTTGGCTGTATTACCTCCTGCTCTCACATCTGCTTTACTGTCAAATACCAGCAGTCTCATATCTTTACACCTGAGTTATTTTTAGCATCCACTCTGACATCACCAACCACATGCTGGAACGCACCCATGCAGTAGTACTAACCTTAGCCACAACATGGACCCCGACCCTCATCCAGTATGCCTTGTTTCACCCTCTTACCCCCCCCCAACCCCCCTCCACCCGCGGTTCTCTCTGGAGCTATTTTTAGCAGCAGAGCTGACATCACAGATCCGAGGAGGCAGACGCTCCTCGAGTGACCCTCCCCTCCACCACTGCTGTTTCCTTCTGTGAGCTGACAGCTACAGCTGTGCCCCTCTCTCAGCAGCCCTCGCTGCACTAATGACGTACGAGGCGTCAGCTGGAGACGCCTGATTGACCAGGCCAGCCTTTAGTGTTGCCATGCTCCTCAGGTGTTAAGTCTTTTGCGTGCCTGAAGTTTGAGTTATACCGGCCCTCGTCTTTTTGCAAAATACCCCCGGCCACCAAACGGCCCATCTGCCATGAAGTAATGCACCACAGAGACTGTTACATGTTTACATAACACAGTGTTTGCGCGTGAGGTGGGGGTGTGGGACTGCAAAATTTCACTGTTGAAGAATGTGTGTGTGTGTGTGTATGTGCATCTTTTAAAAAAAAGAACAAAAAAGAGGCCAAAACACATGTTCCCCACATAACTGCAAGGTTTCTCTCCTTCGTGTTTCACAGTGAGCCCGTCACGTCACAGCATCTCCGAGTGGAGGATGCAGAGCATCGCGCGGGACTCGGACGACAGCTCGGACGAGGAGTTTTTCGACGCTCACGGTAAACACTGCTCTGGTTTTCAATTAAAGGTGGACTTTTCACAAAGCTTGTTTTTTGGTTTTCCAGTTTCCCAAGAACCTGCCTAGTCCCCGCTTCAACCCCTGTGCATGCATGTCTTTAACCACAGATCAGTTCTTAAGCTTCCCAGATACCCAGCATGCTTTGGGTCTACAGTTGAAATAGGTGGGTGCGGTTCAACGGGCAGGTTCAACCCCCCCGCCCCCCCTGCGGGATGAGTTGGCTGAGGACGCGAGCCAGGTGTCTCATCCTGACGTCAAGTCCAGAAATCAAAGTCGTCTCTGCCCCTCTCTCACCAACAGCCTCGACAAGTCATCATTTAACAGCACGCACTTACACACAGTGTCCCTCACACTATATATATGTCCAGGCAATAAATGACCCCTTCAAACCAGTGTTTGTGTGATGGAAGTGTGACATGTGGCTTAGTCACCGTGACGGTGAAACGAGAATAAAGCATGTTGCAGCATTTCTTATATTGACACTGTTTTTTTGCTACAGTCAGTCTCCACTCATCCTAAGTTTCTGCTTATGATGTTACCATACTAATGTTTAGTTCTAATTATTGTGTGTTGGACGTCTTTAGAGTTTATTTGAACCCTGTTAGATGTGTGCTTTCAGTTATAAACTACTGGCATCACCTATCAATGAGTGACAGTTCATTTCCTTTGTCTTGTTGAGTTGCCCGTTGCAGTTAGTCATGATTTATTAGTGCAGGAGCAGCATAATTAAGTAAACAGTGATATATGAAAAAATAAATGCCAGTAGAGTATTAGAATGAACTTAAACTGTCAAATATAAATGAAAAAGCTCACAAATGAAATATGGAAACAGCTGAGAATTTCTTTGCCTTTATTTTTTCCTTTGTTCTTTAACTTGAGATCTTATATAAAATATAATTTATCCCTAATTTTATTTCCTGTTAATTATCAGAAGATTCAATCAACCTATGACGAAGCAGCTGGAATAAAAACGTATTTATTGACTCGAATTGGCCAGCTCTTGTATAGAGGTTTTTCTTTACATCACAAACAGCACAAAAACACAGAGATAATATCAAATTATCAAAGGGTACACTGTCTTGCAAAAAGGGCCTTGGTTAGTGTTTGAGGAAATACTGATATTTATTTGATTTTCACCAGTTCTTTTGATCGGTTGCATTATGCTGTTGATTTCATATAAGTAATTCAAAGTTTAGATATAAGATAAAGAAAACAAAAGGGTTCTGTTATGATTGTAAAAGAAATTGCCCCATGGGCAAGATAAAAAGATTAGACTGAACATCTGTATTTATGGGAATATGGGGATTTATATGGATGGATAAAAAATCATTCATACCGCCATAGTTTTAAATGGTACATTTTATTTGTTTAATAAGAAAGTGCTATGTTAGGAAAGTATACCATGCTCTTTCTACTGTCCTTTAGCACTTTGGTACACATTGGTATGCATGCCAGATAGCATATGCTGACACAGGGTCTTTTTCAGACTTAAATGAAGGTCAGAGTGATTTATCTAATCGTGACCTGTCTTCTCTTGACACTGCAGAGGATCTCTCAGATGGTGAGGAGGTCTTCCCTAAGGAAATTGCTAAATGGAACTCCAACGATCTCATGGACAAGATTGAAGCTGCAGATGCCGAGGAAACACCTGGTACCATGAAGGCCACTGGTAGAAATCTTCATTGTCGACAATCACAGTGAAGTTTGATGTTCAAAATATTGTTGTGTGTTTTCAGGAGAGCTGTTCAAGGAAATGACGGTGGATTACGACCGAGCAGCAAATGAGGACAGGCTAGATGAGGTGTGTATGCCAAACGTTGAGTAGGTTTCTACAGAATGACAGTCACAGCTTCATCTGATGCATATCCATGTGTAGGATAGGTATTCCCTGTAGAACCGAAAGCTTTGGCTAACCCTCGCTGCATTTAAAGTCTGGGCATCTTTGAAAAGCTTTTTCTCTTACTTTGGAGGGTGAAAGAAAGGCTGTTTGTTCCTTAGCCTTTCTGTCCTCTTGTGTTCAGATGCGTGGCTCTCTTAGCGGCCAAGCCGATAGCTCTCCTATTCCTACCATCATGGTAACAAGGCACCTTTCAGTAAGTAAACATTTGGGCCCCTGTGCACTGTGGGGTACAGCAGTACCACGGGGGCCATGCCTTCCGTGTGGACAAACCCAGCACTCCGTGCCCCTTCCCCTTTCTTCCCTGCCGCCAAAAACCCAAAACCGTGTCTAGTCCTCAACCTCACCACCCTCTGTTCGGCTCCCTTGTACTTACAGTTGTGGCGTTGACTATACATATGGTGCTTATCTGGAAATGTGAAGTTTTGGATCACGCATAGGAGACAAAACTACACATTAGCATGGTCGTTGTTTGCTGTTGGTCAAAGAGTTGTCCTAGTGGAGGTTGGCTCTGTGTCCCCTCTTGGCTCTCCACCCTTGTGAAAAGAAGTCTGCTGTGTGGTCCAAGTTTGTAAAGAAGGACAGAGAGAGTCACAATCTCCCAACTAGAAGTGAATTAATACCTGTGTTTCATTTATTTTTGTCACGCAGTCATCTAATATAACAGACAAACCATCCATCCAACATGTTTTTCAGGGCTGTTTGTTAATCTTCCCTTTTGGTCACCCTTCTTTTGATTTTTCCTTCCCAGGAGAGTTCTTCCCAGCAGTGTTTGCAGCCTTCCAAGATCCACGTGCTGATCTTGGTCTTGCATGGAGGGAACATCTTGGATACAGGCGGAGGAGACCAGAACAGCAAGCAGGCCGACGTCAACACAATTAGCACGGCTTTTGAGACAGTCATGCGTGTTCACTACCCTGCTGCGCTGGGACGCATCGCCATCCGCTTGGTGCCCTGCCCTGCCATCTGTGCCGAGGCTTTCTCTCTGGTGTCCAAGTAAGAGAAGACACTTGCGCGCTTTTGCTTGCAGCAAAGCAGGGAAAAGCTGCAGGCTCTGGTCATGGTTGCTGTGTCCCGCCCCCTGTGATAATTTCCTCAAACCTCTCTCTGACTTGGTCTTTTTTTTTTTTTTTTTTTGCGTCAGTCTGAGTCCTTACAGTTACGATGAAAGCTGTCTGTCAAGCAGCCAAGACCACATCCCACTGGCAGCCCTGCCTCTCCTGGCCACCTCTGCTCCTCAGTACCAGGACGCCATGACCACCGTCATTGTTCGAGCCAATCAAGTGTACGCTGACTTTCTGAAGTCTTTGGATGGGGCTGCATTCTCTGGCCAGGTCAGTGACTGCTCTGCGTGGAATCAGGGCTGCATGGTTTGTTACCTTTTAGAGCATTGCATCCTGACTCAGATATGAATGGCTTACAGATAGTTCTTTTCACATATCAACGTCCACTTTTGTAAGTGTTAAACTTCTCTGGTGAGTTTGTATTTGTTGTGAACCTCAACAGTAAACATCTTGTATATCGTTTCTGATCCTTGACCTCTCTAGGTGTGCCTTATTGGGGACTGTGTGGGAGGAATCCTAGGGTTTGATGCATTGTGCAATAGCAATCCCACAGTGAACGAAAGCCAGAACAGCAGTCGAAGGGGGAGTGTCATCAGCGTGCAGGTGCGAGGCCAAATATGCAGCGCTGTGCTTACATGTTGAAACATTTCAGCTCGTCCCACGAGGACCCGCGTTTAAAGGCCCGTTTGCTTTTGTGACGCATTCTCATTGATGGCCCCGACAGGACCAGGACCTCCTCTCTCCTGGCATTATCATCAACAGCGGACAAGGATCTGCCTCCCCAACACTGGAAGGAAGCCGCCACCTCAGTCGCAGTAACATTGACATTCCTCGCGCCAGTTCAGGCGACGAGGCCAAGAGACAGCTGCCACGCAAGAGGAGTGATTCCTCTACCTACGAGCTGGACACAATAAAGCAGCACCAGGCTTTCCTGACCAGGTGCATGGCATTAAAGAGATTCTTACACTCATCCCGTTAATTCCTTCTTCCACATCAGACGATGAGGGTATGATTTGCATTGGTTTTAAACAAGAATTGTCTCTCCCTCCAGTTTGCACTCCAGCGTCCTGCGTAACGACGCCGCCTCGCGCCGGTCCAGCAGCAGCACTATGCTGGACGGAGGCTCCTTGGGGAAGTTTGACTTTGAGGTTTCTGATTTTTTCCTCTTCGGTTCTCCATTGGGTTTAGTCCTGGCCCTGAGGAAGACTGTGATCCCCATGTTGGATGGTGAGCCCCATTATTCCGAGGGAATATTGTCCTCTCTGAGGTTTAATCCAAGTTTTCATAGAAAAAAAATAACAATACATAAAAACCAGCTGACTTCTTGAAATTTTGAGAAATTATTTTTCAAACAACTGTTGTCTCTCAGCTGCCATGTCTTCCCGGTTGTTGCTTCTCCTCCCTCATGTCTTTGGTTTGATTTCTCCCCCTAGTGGCCCAGCTGCGGCCTGCTTGTCAGCAGGTTTATAACTTGTTCCATCCAGCTGATCCCTCAGCCTCCCGCCTGGAGCCTCTGCTGGAGCGGAAATTTCACCTCCTCCCTCCCTTCAATGTGCCGCGCTACCAACGCTTTCCCCTCGGAGATGGGAACTCTGCCCTGCTGGGTGAGTTCACTACAGCAGTGGCATATGAGAGCTTCAGCAGCTTAAAAAAAAAATATAGATATGCTTTTCTCTCTTATATTCAGCACTGACACAAATGCTAAATCAGCTGGGTACAGAAATATTTCCTTTTCTCCTTTTAACTTCAGACATTGTTACCCACCGTCCTGTGTGTCATTGATGCATGCCACAAACAACACATGCCTTAATAACACGCTATAAGTTCACTCACAGAGTCTACATAGTCTCAAAGAAAAATACAACATTTTTCTACTCTTTGTGCTTCAAGGTCTTCTGTGAAGCAATCTATTCATCTAAATGTGGTCGTAGTCCTGTTGGTGGTTTCTGTTTGGACTGTTAACTTTAACTCAGTAATTCTTAGAGGTTCAACCTAGGAACCTCAAGCTGGTGAATTAGCAGAGACATTTTAAACACGCACATTTTTCAATTGGGAAAGAATTATTTGTTAAAGTATCGCTTAAGGCTGAACAAATAGTTAAATAACATTTTATTCATTTGGCTCAGGGCTTCTGTGCTTTCTATGCTTTTAAGGTCTTTTTTGTTAATGATAATGTCAAATGCTAAATAGAAAATCCTTTTTAAATCGCAGAAGGGCAAAAGCTTTTATAGACTGTGGGGCCTTTGCCAATGGGATGGAAGCGATATGACTTTTTACTGAAGGCCTTAGGAGTTGTGGTCCAAAAAGAAGTGGAAGTCCACTTAGGGCTTGACTCTTGCTTGTCTCATGTTTAATTTGTTCTTGCTTCACATGTTTTTATGTCTTCCTTGTCTCCTTTCCTTCTTCCTCTCTCGGCCTCCTGTTCCCAAACCTGCACACCTGGCCCTTTTACCTCTAAAACCGCCCCTTACCTCTGCCCCTCTTGCCCCTACACCTCCTTCTGTAGTGGAGACAGTCCAGAGCAACGCTCAGCTGCTACTTGATAGCGGGCCCCCCATGTCCCTTCGCTGTCAGGAGACCATCAGTGAGACCTGCATTCCTGTGCCTGTGCTAAACTGGCAGGAGGGCTCCCTCAAAGCCACACCCGCCACTATGGAGTGTGTGTAGCCTCTCCCATTCACCTCCATCTTCCCTGACCCTCATTTCATGTGCTCCTTTTGTCTCTTTGTTCATCCTTCGGACTGTTCTGTCCAAGATGCTCAGATTTTTTTTAATCTCACACGTTGTCTCTGAGTATTCCCATCTTTATAGTTTCAAAAACCAAGACAGCAAAACACATTTCTTCTCACAGACATACAAAAATGACATTTTTTTAAACTGCACAAGTCATTCCCTTGTAGCATTAATTATGTAAAAAATATGTACATTCTCTTCTCTTCTAAAAATTTGAGATAAAGTTTTAAACCGTTACCCCACGCCATGGAAACACTTATCAAAAAAAAATCTGTCGAGCATCTTTTGTAGTGCTATATTTCCTTCTGTCATCTCTTATTGATGTCATGCCGTGTTTGGAGGATGGAAAGCATTTGTGTTTGTGCTGTGGTACTTTAGCCACTCCTCAGTGTGTCTGCAACACTTCTGCGACTTCAGGTAATCAATGTTGACAGAGGGTATTTCTGCTGTGACGTGAATCTCAAAGACTGGTTTTGACGTGCTTATTGTGCTGCTCGTGTTGTTGTGTTTGCACAGTGGATATTGAGCTCTGCGTGTACATCCTGAGTATGATATACCTGATGTTATCTTTTTTACGACAGTTGTAAAAGACAATTTGATTTGATTCAATCTACAGCACTATTTAATTATCAAAACACAGATTTATTGAAACACTAGTTATGAATGTTTTTCCTGTAGCGATACTTCCACCTGACTGTAATGAACGAGGACATTTGTGATTTGCTACACATACACTGTTTTGCGTTGCCATACGTTGGTCAGCCGAAGAAATCTGACTCCAGCCAGCATGTGGCCTCCTTGTGGTTTCACATGCCTTCTGAAGCCATGGTGCCTGCTGCCACATTTCCCTCCTGCTGCTCTAACCCGCACCTTCCCTCCCTCCCTCCCACCCATCTCTGTGAGTTCCCCTTATCTGTGTCTCTGTCTAATGGGATCTCCTTGTTTACGCTCAATAGCGGATGTTGTTCAGTCTCATGGTGGTGTCTTCATGGACAGTTCGTACCCCTCCTCCCCCATAACGGGCCCCTTCTCCCGGGGCCAGCGGAGGGCCAGTGAGGTCAGCATTGCCAGCCAGGTCTCAGGAATGGCAGACAGTTACACTGCCACCAACATAGCTAACAGTAAGTGTTCTGCATACCAACCAGTCTCCCGCTCTGTCTCTCTTCCTTCCACTCACACAGACATGGATCGAGTTATTCTCCCACTTTCTCTTACTCTCAGACCAAACTTTCTCTATTTTTCTGTCTTGTTTCTCCCTCTGAGACTTCTATATCACCTCTCTCTCTCTCTCATCACCTGTTACTCTGACTCTACACACACTTTGTACTCCACCTGGAACAGTCTAGTCAGCCAGTTACACCTGAGTATTTTTGCTATTTCCATTTTGCCGGACTTGTCTTGTGAGTAGCCTCATGTGGAATGTGTTTCCCAGTCCTTGTAATAATAAAAAAACGGCTGACAAGATCAGAATCCTGCAGGGGAGCAAGCTCAGCGCCACTTTCCTTTGTCTGTCTAACTCTTATCCACTGTCTCAATGTAAATGCAAATACCAAATGCTGCATTTATCTAATGTTGCAATGCATGTGGACACCTACCTCCCTCCCTAAGCCATCTCTGCATTGTCCACTCTGTTTAACAGTGTCTGCTGATGACAGTCAGAACTCTGTTTTTTTCTTTGTTTGATCGTCTACCAAAGTCCTTCCCCTCACGCTTTTACTTTGTTCCCAGAGCATTTTCTGCACCTAACATTGTTGCTCAGCGGTTTAATCTTCACCAATATGAACCTATATGTACACTTAAAAAATGTAAGATGTAATTTTGCTCCCATAACTCCAGAATATCCGAAGATCTTCAATCACATCACAGTGCTACTTTAAGCCCTATTAACCATAGTTTTTTACATTTCACAGTTCCACTTGACACATTTTAACATCTAACTGTCATGACAGGAATCAGTTTTATCGTGTGGTTCTTTCTCTTTTTTTTTTCTCATAGCCAATTCAAACCAGTTTAACCAGTCCAAAAGATTCAGTCTTTTGTCGCAACTTGCCCTATCATCACCAAGCAAATTCTTCCTGAAAAGCCCCCCTAAATCTCGTAAGAAACTGGAGGCTTGCCAGTCTGCAGGATCTTCTGACGCAGATCAAGCAGCTGAGTTGGAAGATGAGGCAAACTCTAGTGAATGTCTAAGCCCCACTTGCCAGTATGAGAACAACCTTTCACCGGGGCTGGACTGTGCAATATGTGATCTGGTCTCACTGGACTCCCAAGCTGAAGTTGACCAAGGTATTTTTCTAAGGGAGTGGAAATCACTGTCCAAAAGCTCAGTGCTGCTCTTTCTCTTCTACTTGAACTCTTCCCCAATCGAATTCACAAGGGTTCAAGTGCCATCACTTCCACTGAGGAGCAGTGCACAAAATTAGACTTTGCATGTTCTTTTGAAACCTGCAGTCTTTTTCCATCCTCACTAACACGATTAACCGCCTGCATAGTCAAATATCACTTCTAACTTCCTTGTTTTGTTTTTTGATTCAGTGTTTCCTGGGTAACAGCATTAATAGAAACCTTCCTTTCTCTCCTGCAGCTAAAGGACTGCTGGAGTAGGTGGTGATTCTGGTTGTGGATTGAAATCAACTCTTTGTTTTTGGCTAGGGGTGCGCTACCTTTGTGTGGCATCACACAGATCATGCTGACTCCCACAGGTTCATCTTACCTATCTGCACCCTACTCATTCCACTCCCCCTTACAGTTGCAGCACGCTGGTGGGGCACAAAGCGGCTGGACTTTGCCCTGTACTGTCCCGATGCTCTGACCGCTTTCCCCACAGTAGCTTTACCACACCTCTTCCACGCATCATACTGGGAATCCACTGACGTGGTGTCTTTCCTGCTGAGGCAGGTGAGTGAACCCAGAATTGCTTTCCAGTTTAATATTCCATCGGCGGGTTTTACGGATTGTTGAGAGATACTGACGAGGACTCACTGAAACGTTGCCTTTAGGTCATGCGGCATGAAAACTCCAGCATTCTGGAGCTCGACGGGAAAGAAGTGTCTGAGTTCACGCCCTCGAAACCTCGAGAGAAGTGGCTCCGCAAGAGGACTCATGTCAAGATCAGGGTGAGCGTCCAATCGGCAACTTTTTCCTCTGGTTTGTTTGACCCATCGGGCATTTAGTTTAATTTCACACAATACACAAATACTTCAGCTTTTTTTTCTGTCTTCTTTTACAGAATGTGACTGCGAACCATCGCGTAAACGATGCAGTTTTTACTGAAGACAGCCAGCAGGTGGTGACGGGTCGCTTCATGTATGGCCCTCTGGACATGGTCACTTTAGCTGGAGAGAAGGTGAATCCACTTTTGAGGATGGCACACACCCGGCTAAGGAAACTGTGGAAACAAGCGTTTGTAGATATGATTATTTTGAACTGATGGGAATTCTTTGCTTTCGAAACTTGCGTAGATTGACCTCCACATCATGACCCAGCCTCCGTCCGGAGAATGGTTGTTTTTCAACACTGAGGTGACCAACAG
Organism: Menidia menidia; assembly: GCA_907169785.1. Classification (NCBI taxonomy): domain Eukaryota; kingdom Metazoa; phylum Chordata; class Actinopteri; order Atheriniformes; family Atherinopsidae; genus Menidia; species Menidia menidia. The sequence goes on along the minus strand of CAJRST010011112.1, from coordinate 13,110,284 downwards.
CAGTGGCCGTGTGTCTTTTGTCATCCCAGAGGACAGGCGTTTGGGCATAGGGGTCTACCCAGTTAAAATGGTCGTCAGGTGAGATCAGCTCAACATATTTTGGACGCCAAAGCCCAACTATGTCTTTGTCTGCATTGACATTTCTCCAGCTTTCTGCCTCAGACCCTGTTCCTCTGACATTGTATTCAGTCTCTCAGGTTGAATATTGAGGGATGCAACTGTTTATGTTTGTTTTCACTCTTTTTCTTTATTTTTCAGGGGTGACCACACGTTTGCAGACAGCTACCTGACTGTTATTCCACGTGGCACTGAGTTTGTTGTGTTCAGCATCGATGGTTCATTTGCTGCCAGTGTTTCAATCATGGGCAGTGATCCAAAAGTCCGGGCAGGAGCCGTTGACGTAGTCAGGTACCCAGCAGCTCGTCCTCTCTTTTTCTTTCGAATTTGAAACCTCTTCACTGAGGCTGAGTCCACTGGCGTGTTATTTATGCTTTTGGATGTTCTTCTGTTTCGTCCACCTGCAGGTACTGGCAGGATTTGGGCTATTTGATCATCTATGTGACCGGACGACCAGACATGCAGAAGCAGCGGGTGGTGGCTTGGCTGTCCCAGCACAACTTCCCTCATGGCATTGTGTCCTTCTGCGATGGGCTAGTGCACGACCCGCTCAGACACAAGGCCAACTTCCTCAAATCACTGACAGAGGTCAGACTGGGAAAAGTGGTGGGCAAACCGGAATGAATGTGTTGTTTAGGTGTAATCTTTGTGGATCATTTAGCAAACATGTTTAGACATAGTGCCAAAGTGTAGCTGACGTTATTATGTTGATGCAAAGGTACTGGTGCCAAATAGTTCTCCTTTTCTTTTTTTAAAAATAAATCCAGGCTCACATGAAGATTTTTGCTGGATATGGATCAACCAAAGACATCTCTGTCTACAACTCTATTGGCCTCTCTTCATCTCAGATATACATTGTCGGCAGACCCTCAAAGAAGATGCAACACCAGTGTCAGGTAGCACTCAATTGGTGGCCATTATTAACATTTAAAGTGTGCTATGATTAAACTCTAAACTCCTAATGAAATATATTTAATATGTGATATTCATCTGCTCTGTAACACTTCTGCTCTGACGTCCAGTAATTAATTAAGATTCGTCAAGATACACATCAGTAATTTCTCCAAGTAACAGTTGTCTATACGCTGATCCTCCCAACAGTTCATCACAGAGGGATACGCAGCTCATTTGTCCCAGCTGGAGTACAACCACCGTTCTCGGCCAGCCAAGTCCAGCAGCACACGCATGGTGCTGCGCAAAGGCAGCTTCGGTCTGGGCGCCAACAGCGACTTCCTGAGGAAAAGGAACCACCTGCTGCGCACAATCTCCTCACAGCCAGCCCCCAGCTCCCCCACCGGCAGCGTCCACAACAGGCCTGAGCGCACGCAGAGCCAGTCGGACAGCGAGCGGCTGGAGCGGGAGCGGCTGGAGCGCACCCACAGCCACAGCGGGGGATCCACGCAGCGCAGCATGAGCATCACCGCCAGCTGCTGGGGCCGCAGCAGCAGCACCAAGCTGGAGCCCGGAGTTTTCAACCCCAAATGAGACCACGCCAGAGCACCTCCAGGACTGACGCACAGATTCAGTCGCTGCGGAAGTGATGGGTGACGCTGACATAGAAATGGAGTTCAAAACAACTGGTTTGCACCAAATGTGTAAATACCACAAGGACATTTGGTGCTGCCAGCCACTGATATCAAAAACTGATGCCAGTCATGTTAATCAAAGACTTCAGGACAGGCTGGGCTCATTATAAAACAGTCTACAAGACATTTCAAAAAGCAACTTCCTAAAATAGGATCACGCACGTAAAGCTGATAACGTGTTTGTTTCTACTGTTGAGGGAATATTTATCAGTTTTAATACAAGGTTAGTTTTCGCTCTTCTGTTGGATTTTAGAGAAGAGATGATTCTGGAAAAAAAGCACTCCTATGCTGTGTGTTGCAGCCAACACAAAAAGTTGTTACAGATGGTTTGTAACAAGTGCACACTCTGATAAAGTGCTGTCACTGCATAATGTGGCCAGTGCAAGCACAAATACTGCAACGGAGACTAACTTTAGGGGAAAGTCTTCTCCGGGTGATAATCAGCTTAGCGTCCGAGAGCAGAGCTGAGATTCAGGTGACACTGGAATGACCACCTTTGCCTTTTTTGGGTGCAAACTGGATGTTGTAGGGTTCGAGTATCTCGGGATCTTGTTTGCGAATGGGGTTAGAATGGAGCGGGAGATGGACAGGCGGACCGGTGCAGCGTCAGCAGTAATGCGGGCGCTGGACCGGTCTGTCGTGATGAAGAGAGAGCTGAGCTTAAAAGCGAAGCTCTCGATTTATCAGTCGATCTACGTTCCCACCCTCGTCTATGGTCACGAACTTTGGGTAGTGACCGAAAGAACGAGATCGCGGACACAAGCGGCCCAAATGACACGCAGGAGGGCCTATATGTCTGGGCTGGCCTGGGAGGGCCTCGGGATCCCCCCGGAGGAGCTGGCAGAAGTGGCCGGGGAGAGGGAAGTCTGGGCTTCCCTGCTTCGGCCGCTGCCCCCGCGACCCGACCCCGGATAAGCAGTGGACAATAGATGGATGGGTGTAAACATATAATCGAGAAGCCAAAATTAAACTTTGTTTGGAGAGACTGGTTATTTATCAACAATAAAGAACAATGTTGTAGTCATTTCAAAATCCACCACATAGGATCAGATTAAATATTCCAACTGAATAAGCAGCAGAGACTGAATCTCAACAGTCAACAGTAGAGTTTGCTTATTTTTCTGTCAGCCTGAATTATCCAAATACCACATGATGCAAACCCTGAATATACCCTTTAAGTACGGCTGCAGCTGAAACTGTTCCTGGGTTTTTATAGGATGTCATCACCTGAGTGATGACATGGGTGGGGGGGGGGGGGGTACTACTACTGTATGGTTAATGTGCCAAAGTAAATTGAATTGAATGATATGCTGTACATGAGCAAAGAGGAAAATATTAAGGTCTCCTGTGTAAAATGGAATAGACTGTGTAAGTATGTAGTTAACTGCCTTAACAAGGCGTGTACATAATTGTTAAATTACAGTGCAGATCTGGTATCTGGTCCACTGAAGACCAGTTTCAAGTGTCTTCTTTACTCTGGGGGTGAACACAAACTTATTCAGGATATACTTTATTGATTGATGGTGATAATTATTGCTATTTAAGATGATAGTCCTTTTGAAATGTATTCATTCTGTGAACAAATGTGTTTTAAGATTACTTTTATGTTGTGTATTTTCTCTTCGACTTGAGTTGCAGCAGCCATAATGCAGAGGTCTTTGCCTGCCACAGTATTGTGTTTTTACCATTTTATCTTGCAGATAACCAGAGTTGTATCAGCAGAACTGCTATCTCGTGTCCTATACTGTCTGTTTGTTATTAGATATTTTGCAAATGTGGGGATTTGGCTTCTTTCTGGCAAATCCCTAAGCTGTAAATGAGGCATTGAATGTGCTCTTAGGTAACCCTCCTTGGGATAAAGATCTCTCTTCTGCTCAGTCTTTAGAGTAGGAACTTGTGCAAATTCTGTATGATACAACGTCGAAATTAGGGACACAGAGCTGCAACCTGCTTTCTGTTGTTAGCATTTTACACATATTTGGTGGTTTTTCTTTGAAATAATGGATAATTGTCCTTCAAACAGGCTTGCATAGATCTGGAATAAGTGGACCAATATGGGCTCAAATGTAAGGGGAAACGTGCAATATTTCTCAGCAGCACTACCAGATCAAACAGGCCATTTAAGAAACATCACAGTGCTCTGACAATCAGTCAATCTGGCTCATATTCTACGGATGTTAAATTAATGGTAACTCATCTACTGAGCACCACTCAAACTTGCAGGTCCACATTTTACAAAGTGGAGATTTCTCACAATAAAGTGGCACTGACCTGATAATGGTGTGGAATGTCATGGTCGGGTTCTTTCTGCGGACAAACCTTATTTTTATCGTTATGGGCTCACTCCAGAACTAGAACATATACACAATGTCACTTCCTGTTTGACGCTTCAAAACTGGATTTCTAGGCACATTTTCCTCAAAATGATGCACATTTGTAAAACATCCCTGCAATAAAACCTGGGTGTGAGGATGATGTTTCAGTTTTATATCAAACTCCTTAATGATGTGTTTATTTAAATGAACACTCAGTTTTGAGACTCCACCTGACTATTTTTTGTGGGAAATATCTGGCACACACAACATTGCACATCCCAGTTCACAGAAACCTACTTTCCCTAAATCAGGACTGTTCTTTAGGTCCTCTGATGGACTTTATTTTCGACTGCAACCTCCACCTGTAAAGATGCAACATGATGTCATAACTGTTCAGATAGATGCTGGTTTAGGCAAGACTGTGTATTTGTAGTAAATAAGGGGGGGGCGAGACGTGCTTGGAAAATGCACCGATGTAACTCTTCCGCCATTATCTGATCCGGATGCAGAGATGAAGCACTGCGGCGATCTGTGGTTTGGATACCTCTGGGCAGACGATCACTTTTGATCGATTCTGCTGCGGACAAACTTACAACAGAGGCCTTACATGTCCCTTTTCTGCCTTATGCTGAGAGCTGTGAGGCAGGGCTGAGAGCGGACGCTGCTCACAGCCAAACTGACTTCATGTAGATGGACGAAGTTCACTTACTCTCTGTGGGTAAATGATAAGGCCAGATTTTCTTTAAAAGCTTTGGTTTGCTCTACCTTTTGAAGGATTAACACAATAAACTTTATCAACATCAGGCAGTCCCTGACTGCCTCCAGCTCTGCTACCCAGGTTTCCCAACTGTTTCGTAGACGGTTACTCTATATAATAAACCAACCTAAATTGGTAAATCAAGCTTGGATAAACTATCAATTGTACAGAGTGTGTATCTTTAAGGATTCTCTTGTGACTTTCTGTACAGTGTATAAAGAAAATACAAAGACCTGAGAAATGTCAGCCTTTTTCTTTCCCACACTCAAATGGCAACAACAATGTCACGACAAACCAAACAAGAGTAATTACCAAAACATTTATTTTCTGAAACAGATTCAAAAAGTTCTACTTTGACAAACAAAATACATCCTAGATGTCTGAGTTACAGACAGCCCACAGACATGGAGCTTTTTAATTATACTTCCAGTTTTAAATGAAATAGAAACTATGCAGCCAGCATTAGATAATCAGATGAAAAGAAACCGTCTCAGTGTTCAGAGTCAACTTCTACCTGACCAGATATTTCCTGAATCTAATCTAATTTAAATGCATATTTTGAAGTGAAAAGCATTAGGCTCAACATAAAAGATACTCACTAAGAACTGTTGTATTGTATTGTGCTCTGTCTGACTCGACACACTTGAGTCCATAACTGATCTGTTGCTTTTTGATTCTCCTTTACATTCAGCAGAAAAGTAGAAGGGCAGGTCGGCGTGCAAAATGTTTTTTTTAGATTTACTTTGTGACAAAATGTTCATGTAAACCGAGGAATGAAAATGCACTTGGTTCAGAAGGTTTTTAAGCAGGGTAGGCAAACTCAGGAGCACTCAGTTTAGTGCAGAAATATCCTATCTGTTGATTCCCAGTTTTCTCTGGAAACTATCCCCGTCTCCCTTTGTAGCTTGCTGTGGAAAAAAAAGAAATTCACCGTCAACTTTGAGATAAAAGCATGTTAATCAAAGTGATGGTTTTAAGATTACCTTATTAATATCTTTGTGTTTTTCTCGGCTGACGATCTCCTCAATGATCTCTCCCTCTCCTCTCACCAACCTAAATGAAAAAAAAAAAGGCTGTATCAGACCCCCTCAGCTCGTCTCTGGGCATGAGCAAACTGAGTCCCCCTCTGTCACACCTGGTTCGTCCCGTTTCAGGATCCACCACCCTGCGGATCACGCTCTGCCTGGCCTCGTACTCTTCTTTGGTGAGAGGCCTCTTGGTGGAGAGCCGGGCCTTCTGCTCATCGGTCATCACTGGAGATTAAAGCAGAACAAAACCCTCGTTATTAATAGGTCACTGGGATATTGAAGTGCTCATTACTAGATTACAGCAACATAATATTTTTAGTTTTTTAATGGGTATTTTCAATCTGAAATGTTTCAGGAAAGTTCCCAGAACAAAAACTGCTAAATTTGTTTTTGCTATTATTCTGGTCAGGTGGCATGGTGGTGTGGTGGTTGGCACCATCGCCTCACAGAAAGAGGGTTCTGGGTTCCGTGTGGAGTTTGCATGTTCTCCCTGTGTCCGCATGGGTTCTCTCCCGGTTCTCCGGCTTCCTCCCACCGTCCAAAAAACTCCATGTTAGGTTGATCGGACATTCCAAACTGCCCTTATGAATGAGTGTGAGTGGTTGTTTGTCCTTGTGTGTCTCTGTGTGGCCCTGCAATGGACTGGCAGACCAGGGTGACCCCGCCTCTCGTCGATTGACCACTGGGATAAGCTGTGACCGGATCAGGGAATAAACGGTTACGACAATGGATGGATGGATATTATTTTGGTCTGTTTCAGCAGGACCAGAAGGAAGACAGCCAATTCCTGAACCATGTTAAAGTGTGCGTTGGTTTTACAGGATCTAATGGTGGGAGTTAAAACATATATGTGTTTATTCTGGAGCTTGTAGTTTGTCCAAAGTGGGAAGAAAGGAAAATAAACCTTTCATAAAACAAACCATATTGTATTTCTACTGGTATTTTAAAGGACACCCATCATCCGGAGTTGTTCGGCTCCAACTACGAGATAAAGGGATGCCTCACCTGGCCCGAGCTCCACCGCCTCGTCGTCGTGCTGCCACACCTCCAGGAAGGAGGGAGGCTTCTCCACCGGACTCGGCAGCACCTCCTCCTTCTTCTTCTGCTGCTGCTCCTTCTGCTCCTTCTTCTCCTTCTTCAGCTTCTTCTTTAGCTTTTTCTTCTCCTTCTTTCTTTGCTTTTTCAGTTTCGCTTTTTGCTTCTTCAGCCTCTTCTTTTTGGCTTTGCTTTTCTTCTTCTTTGTTCTCTCACTGCTCGACGGTGAGGAGAACGATGAGGAAGAGGACGAGGATGATGAAGAGGAGGAACGTGTCTTGCGCTTCTTCCTTTGCTGTTTCCCATCTAGGGGGGGGGGGGGGGGGGGGGGTACAGGTGTTCAAAATACTTGGATGATAAATAGACCATGCAAAACAAGCTTAAACAGTTCCAACCTCGCTTCTTCTGAGATGTTTTCTTAGATGATCTGCTCCGGCTCCTGCTGGAGGACGAGGAAGTCGACGACGAGGAGGAAGAAGAAGAGGAAGATGAGGATCGTCTCCGTTTTTTCTTGTCGTGTTTTTTCTCTGTGTCAGCTCTGTCGGGCGGTCTACTACGATCCATCTCGGAAAAGCGACTTGTTTTCAAACTCAAACGCTTGTGCCGTCTGTGTCCAAATCTGTTCGTCTTCAATTTCCTTCCGGCAGCGTTGGGACATGACTAAGGTTCCTAGTTCCTATGGAAGGGAACCTAGCATGAGGGCGATACATACTTACTTTATCACAAGAAATATCCTGAAATGACTGAAAATGATTGTGTCATAAATAATGCTTTAATGTTATAACTTTATTTTGTGCTATAAAATGTTCTAGGTGTCATCAAATAAGTTTACTTTAAGTAACATAATTCAGAAAGTCCCATAAAATTGGAATATTTTGTTACAGGCTAATAACAAATTAAAATCGTCCCGAGTATAAATGAAAAACGATATGTTCATCTGAAAAACGTAAATTTGTAACTTTTAGCGAATCTGAAGATATGACTTTAAATGAGGAGCACAGATCCTCCCAGTTTCTCGTTAACTATTCAAACATTTTAAAAGACATGGGACTGACAGCCTAATATTGACCTAGATCGTATTAAAGCTATTTACTCCAAAACAAAAAAAAAATAAGTACGAAATAATAATCAACTACTATTATGTGAGAAGTTTTCATTTATTTTCAAAGACCTGACAGTGTACTGTCAGGACACCTTTGACTGTTCAACCAAAACAAACCAGATGCTATACAGCTTGATAACCTGAGGTCTGTCATCTATGTATCAAAGTGGATGCACTAAAAAGTAAATGCAGCTAACAGCACAGCATGTTTAATTAACAAAAAAACAGTTTCAGATGCGTCAAAAAATCTCTTCATACCAAACTATTGACAGTTATCACAGTCTCTCATTTTCCCACCAGTCAAAAAGTTTTATATACAGAGAAAGCCTCAATGTGAGAAGATCAATGTCATTTTTATTTTAAAGTTAATATAAAGGCCATTGTGAATCTTTAAAGCTTGTATACAGATAAACATCCATGTTCCTTTATCGTCCTCAGCAAATGAACCTAAACTAACTTAAAAAACAAGCATGGCAGTGTTCAGCCGCAGAGTTGTAGCTGCTTGTCTGCTGAGACGCTGTCAGAAGACTCCTATAGTGTATTAAATATTGCATCTCTGTAGCAATAAATAGAAAACAATCTCAAGCTTTCTTAAAAACTTCAAAATCTCACAGAAGCATATTGCAAATGATAAATACTGTTAGATAAAACACTCAGCTGCAGGACTAAAATGTAACAGGCTGAAAATGGCTGGACTCGACGTCGGTAAAAAGAGTCCGTGTGTGCAATGGGAGCTCATCAGGTCGCTCCCAGTAAAAATATTAAGGGGTGGTGGTGTGCAGAGGGTGGAATTCGTTGCTGCTGCTGGGATGCACTCTGGCCCATTAGGACACGGCGGCCATGCGGATCCTCTCCGGTGGAAACTGCAGAACGCTCTTGGCAGCTTTGATAGTGTTCTTCATGAGCATCGCCACAGTCATGGGTCCCACGCCTCCAGGGACAGGGGTGATCAGCCCCGCTTTCTGTCTCACGCCTAGACGTAGACAAAGCGTTTAAGAAGATGTTCTGAAGCAGCGATTGGCTAATGAAAAATATGCTAACGTGTCAGCCTTAGCGTACCTTCAAAGTCCACATCTCCAACCAGTCTGCTTTTTCCAGTGACGGGGTCCTGCACCCTGTTTATCCCCACGTCAATCACTGCGGCTCCTTCTTTTATCATGTCTGCCGTGATAAGGTTGGGAATGCCTGCGTCCAGGAATGCACAAACAAATTTTAGTTGTAGTTCAGCGAGCCCGAGTGAGCATGTTTCAAAGTGAGATGTAGGAAACTAATGATGCGACCAACCTGCTGCAGCCACAATGATGTCAGCGATCTTAGTGTGCTGGCAAAGTTGATCCCTCGGAGTGTGACGGTGGCAGATTGTGACCGTGGCATCACCTGCAGCAGCACAGAGGGAACACGGGCTTGTGTGATTCTTGTATTTGCTTTACATATGCAACGTTCATTAAAAGCTCCCGTAACCAACCTCCAGGCCTCTCGTGGCGGCCGTCTGTGTGCAGCAACATGGCGATGGGCATCCCCACATTCTTGGAGCGTCCAGCGACCACGACGTTCTTCCCAAAAGTAGAAATTCCTGGAGGACACAAAAAGGCAAAAGTTCTCATTTGCTTGCTCATCGGAAATTCAGACGTCAGATGATGTGCAGAACGCAGGCTACCTGTGCGTTTAATAATCTCCCAAATACCCCAGGGAGTGGCAGGAAGCATGGTCGACTGGTCCAGGCACAGGCGGCCAACATTAGTCACATGGAAGCCGTCCACATCCTTGGCGGGGGCAACGGCATTGCAGATTGTACGCTCATCAATGTGCTCTGTCAGGAAATAAGGGACGGTCACATCATCTATCGGATGCATCGGCAGCTTTCTCTTCTCACGTTTCCTGCTCTTGTATACCTGGCAGAGGCAGCTGGACCAGCAGGCCGTCCACGCGATGGTCTGTGTTTAGTTTGTAGATCAGGTCCAGCAGCTCCTCCTCACTGATGTCCGAGTGCTTGAGAATTGTCTCACTTGAGATTCCTGTGGGATGCAAAGTGAGAAAAAACAACTTAAAACACAAGGGAAAAAAAACTGTTTCTTGATTCTCACCTTTTAGATAATAGTCCACCAGGTTTTGGATGTAATGAGAGGGATCAGTGATAGCATTCATCCACTTACCCACATCTGCTGCAGCTCGGGTCTTGTTGAGAACGTAGGAGTGACTGGCTGGATTTTCTCCAACAAGAATCACACTGAGATGGGGCCTCCTGTTGCCTGCCGATATCCATTTCTCCACATCGGCCCGGGCTTCTTCTCGAATCTGACGCGCAAGTTTCCTCCCTGAGATGACCACTGCCTCCTGCCTGAGGGTCGAAAAGAATGACAGGTTGTGTCACAATGTTAATCAGACAGACATATCCTTTAATATAGCAGTCACTAGCCATAGAGAGAAACAAACACAGTGAAAACTACTCAGTCAACATTACTTTGGCTTGACTGTAAACAGACTTAACAGTAATCTGCACCCACTTGTTTGCTTTACATGATATTTTTGCTTCAGGACCTGACACAGGAGCTGTTTTTACTTTGCAGCCATGCAGATTACGGAGGAACCTCTAAAATTAGCAGCATCTTGTTTCGATCTGCCTCTGCCGTACAGCCTTTCAATCAGCACAGTACTACAGTATTTAGGCGCGTACCCAGTGCTGCCCCACCAATTCGCCCCAGTTCTAAAAAGTTCTACATTACATAACGAACATAAAGCAATGTGTAATGACTGAAGTGTAATGAGCCATCAACAGTGATGTAACCATCATTGTTATTCTGCCAAAACCAATTAAACCTCGCAGAAAAGTATAAAATGTGGGTCCCAATGGGGCGAGATCTTGGGGCCAGTGTACCACGTCCTAGAGGAAATGTGTCGAGAATGCAGGACAGAAATTTGTTCGTGACCCTCACTAAAGTTTAAATGCAAATCCCCAATCTTAAAAAAAAAAGAATTTTAGATCATGACCAAGCATGATGCATGTTAACTGAATATGTTTGTTTTTGTTTTAATGCAACAAAGACAAGTACCTTTATGTTGTTTTTACTAATGCGATTCCAGATTTAATTAAGCAATGTTGTGAGCATGTGCATTACACACCATTGGTTTGGAATTATCTATCATGTGCACCTACCACGAGCTTTTCCTCACGCGTGTGCGTGCAGCATTTGATAGGTACTTTTACACAAGTCACGCCGAGCTCAGCAAGTTTTCATTCAACCTCTTGAAAGGATGAGGATTGTCTTATGTTTATGATGAAGCTTTGGGCATGGCACAGAGATGTTTTCCCCCTCCAGATCATGACATGTCATCCATGACCAAACTGACAGTAATGCATATGTATAGGTTTTTCTATCCATGAAAAAACAGCCCCCAGTTCTCCAGTTGGAACTCGTCTCTCCAAAGGGTGCAAGCGCTCGGATCGATTTCATCAGCCAGGCAGCGGGCTGCAGTGTTACCGGCGTGCCGCTAGGGGCGCACCACAATCCGGTCCACCGCGGACACAAGACACGCCAAATCAAACAAACCACTTACAAAAACCCTCCACCTCTACTCCGAGTGCCAAATACAACCCAAACCGGACCCGCGGGGCCGTGTGAGGGACAGAGAGACCGAGCCGCGGTGTCCCCGGAGCGTAGTTCCCCCTCACCAGTCGGACATTTGTACCTGAATCCAGTTAGACGGCGGCTAACCTCTGATGGGACTCACCTGGAGGCCGACACGTGCAGTTTACAGGCCTGGTGCTGGGAGTGTTGACAGAGTTTCCTGAGAGCCCTGATCGCAGCCATTTCTGAGCAGACGAGAAAAAGATGGCAAAGTTACGAAACGGAGCTGGCCGGGGCTGACAGAGCACCGTCTGGGAAGGAGGAGGGGGCCAGAGAGCTTTTAATGCCTGCCCCCCCTTCAACGTCATGGGCTACGTCATTATCTCTAGACCAACCCCTCCAGAATGTTTTATGCTCACTTTCAGCTGTTCACGTACTTTCTGACCCAAATCAGAAGACTTAAATACATTTTTAAAAGCACAAAGGCGCGTTAAGATGCAGACTAGTCCCCCAACATGGTTCACATTAATATGCATTCATTAAACTAATCATTACCCATGTCAAAGCCGACATCTGCAACACATCTGGCCCATAGAACACCGGCAACAACCCAAATTGGTCCTTCTAGGTCAGGCTAAACTCTTTTCACACCATCAAAATATCTATCATAATCTTACTTTTGGTCTTTTTAAAAGGCTAATCGGTGAACTTAGTGTGTGTAGAAACGAACAAGTGGGGCAGAAAGGACATTTGAGTTGAAATGTGATGACACTGTAGTGTTAGGACACAGTGGGCCCCTGGAAGCAGACTGTAAAAAAGCCTCCACACCCTCCTCCACACAGGCAACGCCCTGACTGAGGGAGCCTTGGAGCGAGTTCAGCAGATGTGTTTTACAAACTTTGTTAAAAAGATGTGTTTCTTCTTAGTGATTATTCTGCTGTAGCATTTGTTTTTCTGTTATTTTTCACAACGTGATCCTTGAGTCCCCCTCACCATTGTTTGATTTTTTACATAATCATTTTAATTGGTTTTGGTAATCAAGAATTAGCTGTTAATGTCTTAGGCCTTTACATTTTTTTTATCGTTGTGCCAGTATTTAATTTGAGTCTCTTTTGAAATGTTTGTAATGTCATTGAAGCTGATTTGAACTGTGGTTATTCATAGTTCTCTTGAATTTTTGTTTCAGTGCACAAAGCCTCCTTCTAGTGGTTTTATTAACCAACAAGATATGTGAACAGTCCCTTGAAACAGGGGCACTGCGCAAATAAGAGAAGGACTTTGCTCTAGACCAGGGACCTCCTGACACTATTCTGTTCACCCTATACACCCTTTCAATGATTCTAAAAGTGAGGTAAGAGCGAAAACATTTTTGAATTAGATTCCAAACACATTTATGTTTGCATTTGTATAAATGCATGTACATGCTTTAATTTTCGTTGATATACAATAGCATAATGAAATACATTATCCTGTTTCCACCATTAATATGGAAGTATGTATAATAGCAAAAAAATTAAACAACAAATTAAATCATAATTTTTCCACAGTGAGTTATCTTACATTGACAATGCAACACAGTAGTAGCTAAAAACCTTTTCTTTTATCATTAGGCCTTTAAACCTAAAATGCAGAAAAGGAAATGTCCTTTTTCCTGGGTTTTCTTTTTTTAAACAAAGTTTTGACAATATGATGATGCAACAGGTCTCAGAAATCTATGTATCAAGTATGATATGTCTGGGATTAAAGGGGTTAAAAAGGGATACTTGTGTCAACTTTTTTCTTTCTTTGGGTTACTGCAAGCCGCCTAATTTTCGGGTTTCTCCTTGACTTTACAAGGCCTAGTGGAGGAGGCTGAGTTGTCAGGCCCGCTGCAGTAGCCCCGTGCGGCCTGAAGGGGGCGGCAGTGTGCGCGTCGGCCTGCTACAGATGGTCGACAGAGGAAGCGAAGCAGTGGGTGCAGTTCACATTAGCCTCTGCTGTTAGCAGGCACCGCTGATCAGTGTGTCGTGGTGTCCAATTCTGAGACAAAATCCTGTTTACTTAACCAAGGTCAGGAGTTGTAATTGAAGCTCGACGTCGATCTATTCGCCAGGATGAGCTTCCTTTTGTAAGTAAAGTTTAAAAGATCTTCCTGAGTTACAGCCAGTGCATGTGGTTAACGTTAGCAGTACTTCTGCGAAGTTCCCCCAAGGGAAGTTACCAGCAGAGAAATGAGACACTAACAGAGAACCAGGCAGCCAAGCGCTTCTCCAGCCCTGTATGATTTGGTTAAGTGTATATCTCGTTTTCGTGCTTAAGACCACCAGACGTCGATGAAGTACCACCTGCAGTCCATTTTTGAAGTTCGACAGACTTTCCACACAATAACACGTAAAGTTTGGTTTAGCTAAGTTCGTTCGCATGTCGACTTTCGCAAACCCAACATTAGTTTGCAAAGATAGCGTACATTGCCCATATTTATTTAATTTGTGTAAGAGTTTATATTGAGACATTTTACAATATTCGAGTAGTCGGTGCCTAAATGTCGACCGTAGGTCTGAGTTAATTAATCTTCCGTTGTTTACAGTCACGTCGTCAGAGTCACATTTCCTGTCAGTTGCACCAGCAGTCTAACCACTGTAACTTGGTTATGACACACCGTGTTTGAGCTCTGTTGATCTCAGCACAAGCCACAGCACGTCCAAGTGGGTTGTATGTTGGTAAAACCAACCCAACAGCGTTTACACTCCGTTAGTGTAACTACAACATCAAGCTTTCAGGTTTTTCTGCCGGGCCAGGGGCCGCTGACCGCTCCCACCATCCTAACACAGCACTGCCAAGTCCAGTAAAGCTGCTGCCTTCTGAAAATATGAGAGAAAACAACTGTTTATTTTGTTTATTTTGCCTAAAATATTGTTTTCTGCTCCCCCCTTCCCCTTCCAATCTATATTTAGCTCCCCCAAAGCACTTCTCTGTTCTTAAATTGTACAGATCTGTCATTTTAAATAATTACGCATCCCATAAAGAACAAAACGTTTTCTAGATGTTTAATACCTTTTGGGGTTTGTGTATGGACGCAAAAGCAACAGCACCAAGCTTACGTATGTGCCGTGAACATTATGCAAACAATATTATTTATGGTTCAAGTAGGGTAAATTTGATCTGTTTGTCTAAGAGGATGGCACTTTCCTGCCATTTCCCTGCCCCCAAGCAAAAGCATGCAGTCAATATTGCGTGTGCCTATGATCAGCACAGCTTATTAGCTGTGGTACCAATAGCCGGATGTTAAATTGTTAACCATTTGATTCACGTTGACTTCAGACATCGAGCAGCATGCAGGTAGAAGTGGCAAAGTCTTTCCTTGTTTACGTACTGTTGTTTTCCCCTGTGTTAACGTGTCTGCAGTGGCAGTCGCTCATCTAAGACCTTCAAGCCGAAGAAGAACATCCCAGAGGGCTCCCACCAGTACGAGCTGCTCAAGCATGCTGAGGCAACTCTGGGCAGCGGGAATCTGAGACAGGCCGTCATGCTGCCAGAGGGAGAGGATCTCAATGAATGGATTGCTGTCAACAGTGAGTGCAGGGATACAATATACCACACACCTGGGTTTTAAATAACCATTTACTCCGGTAACTTCAGCTGTGTGCGACAGGGCGGCCACCCTCTGGTCGTTTCTTATCCTGCATTATTGGTTCCTCAGAAAAAGAATACACAAGATGGGTGAACCTCTAGTGACGGCAATAAAAGATTGTTAAAAGAAGTAGGTCCACTGAACATGAGAGTTGCTGTGTAACCCCATCCAACATCATGAAGTGGCCTTTTCCTCATCTTGGTGATAAAAGTCGGGTTGAGTAGACAGCCATGGAAGATGCATTTCTCTTATAGCAGAAGGTTTAGCAAGTGGCCTTGTGTCATTTTCCATGTTTACATATGTTTGTTTCCCCTGAAATATTGTATTCAAATTGCAGTATTACTCTATTGGATATTTATTGTATGCAAGTGTATTTGCATACTGTTTGGAAGAAGCTGTCGATGCGTTTTTTAAGTGAATTTTTCCAGTTTTGTTTAGTTTTTGCTTTGCTGTGAACACATGTTACTCAGTCATCACTTCTGCTTTTTAGTCCTTGGAAATTACCAAAAATTATATTTAGATTTTTCTATTTTTAGCAAAACAAGATAGTGGAGTGTATTCGTCTTTGTATAAGTTTGCCATGTTTATAGAAAGGGATCGGTCGGCATATTTTCTTCATAAATAATTTGACGCTGAAGCTGATCAACATTGTTTCTAAATTTAAATAAGCGCAGTGTCGGTTTGCTATTAACTGCATAAGTCAAAACGGAAGTGAACTCCAACAACTATTTAGACTCTCGTACACGCGCAGAAACAAATCATATAAACGGTAAATATTTTACTCACCTGGTTCTGTCATGTTTTGTACTCTCAAATGAAGAAAATTTTACAATTAAGATGTTTTTGGTTCCCAGTAATTGTGGAGAGGATGAGGCCGATGCTGTTTAAGCCTGATACCTTCACATGCCAAAACTTCTAGAATGACACAGACAGCATTTGATAACTGATTCAACACTAAAAGAGTTAAAAACCTCAGATAAACCATGTGATCGATTGGGTCAATCGAGCAATCGGTGATCAATCTCAAAAATCCAACTTAAAAGATCTAGTGATTTGTCTGTTGTGACATTGGACTGTCAATCCAATCTCAAAATTGCATATCGTACTATTCATTTTATTTAAAGGTATGATGTCATATGTTTAATGACATCATAAAATTCACATTAGCCTCTGTCCTTTAGCGGTGGATTTCTTCAACCAGATCAACATGCTGTATGGCACCATCACTGAGTTCTGCACTGAGACCAGCTGCTCTGTGATGTCTGCAGGACCAAGGTAACGCAAACCTTTAGTTCTTTATGCTTCCTGCTTTGAGGTCTTTCCACATCTGATGTTTTGACAGCAGGAAAGTTAAGTGTGAAACATGGGATTAATGCCATTTAGCTGCTTTATTTATTTGGTGTTGATGAACAGTTTGGATGATCCTGCTTTATGTCATGATGTATTATCCAAGGAAAATAGATCAAACCATCAACTTCTTAGTTTTTTGTTGTTGTTTATTTTCAAGTTGTCTTTAAATGCTCATTTTGGGTGAGCTGACTATTGTCCCTCTCTGATTCAGACCAGTGAAAGGACTATTCAGTTTGAGCTGTCCAGGGGGGGGGGCACGGTGCTCCTGAATTGAAAAAAAAAACAACCAAAAATCTCAGCTGACATTTGAAATTCTTGAGACTGAGCCAACTTCTGTTTCGACAGATAAATTCGAGTCTTGTGAGCTGCGCTTGATAATGACATCTTAATTTAATTTCTCACACTCGGGCCTGTTCTGAAGCATCGTTTCATATATTATAAGATCCACTATTTGATCTCTTAAAATGGCCGTTGCAGTAACATTTAATCAAATTGAAATGCTTCTTCTGAATGTCACATGAGGAAACAGGAATTAAACTGCATGCGGTCCCTGCAGACGCTGTTATTCGAATCTAGTTTTTGGCACTTCCTCTAGTTCCTACTGCCAAGATGTCTGTGCTCTGTCTCTAATCAGTAGGAAGAGATAGGGGTGCACTTCCTGTTAACAAAGCTTCTGTCAAGAATAAATGGTTTGCATTTTCCCCTTCTATTTTTTTACTTTTTTTTTTTTTGTAGCTTATCTGCTTCCATATGATCCTTTCACATCCTAACAGAAAGGCGAGTTCATGCTCTGAGCATAAGTTCTTTCTTCACAGGTATGAGTATCACTGGGCCGATGGCACAAATATTAAAAAGCCCATCAAATGCTCCGCACCGAAGTACATCGACTACCTGATGACCTGGGTGCAGGATCAGCTGGACGATGAGACCCTTTTCCCCTCAAAGATTGGTGAGCTTAAGTGAATCGTCTGATATTCATAACACACAGGAAAACAGCCACTGGTTCTGAAATAAGCAGCAGTTCAGTCAGTTTAGAGGAATGCGGCTTTGTGGTCACCCGAACGGTGTCATGAGGTCTGTCGTCAGTCCAACTGAGGGGACTTGAGTACCAGGATTCATCTTGACATGCCTTCTTTTTTCTTTTTCTTTTTTTTTAATCTTACAAGTGGAAACTATGTCTAAACCTCTCCACTGCTCTTCTCTTCCGTTTGTGGCAGTGTCCCATTGAAAGTGAAAGTATTCACTTTCAATCAAGCAGAACTTAATGGTTCAATTTCTCAGTTTTTTTTTATGTGTAACTACACTTCACTTCTACTCTGTTTGATATGCCACTTTTAAGACTCGATCTTGAACGTTAAAAAGGAGAGCGAGGTGAAAGTGGAGGCGCTGGGACCTGAAGTCTGATGTGGGCTGAGGGATGAAGTTGAGGCTGAGACGGCTTACGCACTTCTCTTAACGTCATCATTTTCCACCTCCTTCTGTCCCATAGGAGTTCCCTTCCCCAAGAACTTCATGTCCGTGGCTAAAACCATCCTGAAGCGCCTGTTCAGAGTTTATGCCCACATCTACCACCAGCATTTTGACTCAGTGATGCAGCTGCAAGAGGAGGCTCACCTCAACACCTCCTTTAAGCACTTCATTTTCTTTGTCCAGGTGAGATTTTGTGCACACTTGCATGCGTTCATGAATCAGAAGCTTCCGGCGGTGGTGCAGCTTTTTGCTGTGCAGGCCTCAGCTGTGAATGGACCTCTGAGTGCT
The DNA here is from genome assembly GCA_907169785.1 of Menidia menidia. Taxonomy (NCBI): domain Eukaryota; kingdom Metazoa; phylum Chordata; class Actinopteri; order Atheriniformes; family Atherinopsidae; genus Menidia; species Menidia menidia. Next base: position 13,092,060 of record CAJRST010011112.1, on the reverse strand, counting down.
TTAGTTTTTGGACTATTATTATTATTTATTTATTTATCATTTATTGTGAACAAGTTATTTCTTCCTTTAGGGCTAATCTACAAATAAGATTGCGAATTATACCCAGCTCCTGGAAGCATTTTAGGAAGGTCTTTTTATGCTATTAAGTTTTTGCTTTGGTAATAATGCTAAATCGTACTCGGGTGAAACAGGTGGGTTGTTATACTGAAACATCCGAGTTAAAGCTAATAAAGGTTGTTGTGGCTGTTGGATGAATGGTTTGATATTAAAAAAACAGTCAAATATGTAGGTATTTCCGTAAGAAAAAGTATTTTGGATTTCTAAACTGATATAACAGTATGAAGTGGATTTTTCCCCCCCAGAAAGTTACACATAACTTCCCCTCTGAGAACCACCAGTTTTCTTGTAGTTGACCTTGGCTACAACCGTAGAAACTATTTGCATATCACTGCCGTTCAGAGTCAAAAGCTACCCTAAGTGATAAATGTTTCCCTGAGCATCTGCTGTTGTTGTCTCATTTTATAAAGGACCAAACCACATGTAACAATTTGTTTCAGAGGTTAATCGTGCTCTCGCTCTCTCCGCTTGTAGGAGTTCAACCTTATCGACAGACGAGAGCTTGCACCCCTGCAGGACTTGATTGAGAAGCTTGGATCCAAGGACAGATAGACATTTCATCACACATGTTCTGTTTGTTAAATAGCTATTTTTCTCTTCTTTGTCCTTCTTCGACCTTCTCTACCTCTGTCACTTCTAGCCTCAACTCTTAAGATCTGTGCCTTGTTTGCATTTCCTGAATGTTTGAACTGTACGTCCCCTTTTGTATTTTTCCATTATATGCTGTCTTCAAGCCTTTTTCCAGACTTTAGCTTATTTCGATAAGATGTTGTAATACAGAAAGATTTTTTTACCCACAGGACTGTGGTTGTTGACTCTGACAGTAGCTCGCTTAATTCTTACATTGGACCAAGAACATTTTGGGTTGAAAAAACATTCTCTTTTCTTCAGAAGTTGCTGTGCTGTATTTTTATTTTTATTTTTTTTGGTCTAAACACTTTAAAGCTATCAATTTTTTTTTTTTCTTTATGAAATATTAGAATTGCTGTGACTGACCAAATATCCAAATGTTATGTCTTTTATTAAGTTGTCTGTTTGCATAAAGGGACAGTAACTAGAAAGATGGCAAGAAAGATAGTGACATGAAATAGTTCTTGTGTGGGCTTTTAACCCTCTAACAACACATTAAATTAAGGCAGAAACAGATGTATAACTTATCTGAACTCACTATCACATGTACCAGCATGGTTATTATTGTTGCAATCTTTGAGTCTCCCTTAAGTATGAGTTAAATTTAAAAGATATGCATTTATAGATAATCGAGACATAGTATATAAAAGGCCACTGCCATAGACTGTTTTCAGCTATTTTGCTTTAGTCACAGTTTTCTGTTTTTCCATTTTTTCTGAAAATGGCTAAATGTGAGTTGATAGTTACGCAGTCTTCTGAAGTATTTAGTTACCGTCACAGTTAAATGAACTGTATTGAGGAGCTTTATTGTAGAATCATGATGTCAACAGATTGATTAGCGTAATGTGAATTTTTACTCCAGCTGTTATTTTAGTTCATTTCTGTGGTGCTGAACAAGAACTCCTAATCACTCCTTTTCCCCCTACATATTACCCCCCATGTCTTGGAAATTTTAGTCATGCACACCTTGTTCTATCTTTTGTTAATGTGTAAGCACCACATACAGTGTACGTTATGCTGCCTGCAACTTTCATTTTCAGAGCTGATGCAGCTAATATTGCTCCTGAATGTTCAGTCTTTCAAAGGTTGATCAAGGGAATAGTTTATTTTTTTCTTTCCTTGTCTCATGTTTGACCTAATTTTATATCAGACAATCGTGTGACCAATTATGAACGGTTAAATGAGTTCTCACAAGGAACTAACCAGTGAGATTTGAGGCAGCAAAGTATTCATTTTGTAATTTACCACTTTGTAAGAGAGAATGCTCTCATGCAAAGACAAATGTATACTTGAAAGCTTTCCAACCATATGAACTAAAGGTTAATTCACTTTATTTTTAGGCCTACGAAATGCTTGGCAAAAATATCAAACCAGCATTCTTTGAAGTTCATAGTCAAAAGGCTTGTCTATATTCAGTCACTGTTTTATGTATTGGTTGTTTTCACTATATTTTTAGACCTTTCATTACATTTCATATCGCATTGTAAAATTAATTTCTACAAAAGAATAGAGTTTTGGAATCAATTAAAATATGTTTATGTTTTTACAATTTTGGTCCAATCATTCAAAAGTAATATACACAGAGAGAGGTTTTGGAGAATGTGTTTCCCACATTTAAACATGTACTGTAAATAAAATCAGTGTTTTGTCTGAACAAGACTGTGCCTTACAATGAAATGAAAATGTCTGATATGACAGTATTGATAGATCAAAAAGTAATAAAATTTGAAAGGACAATGGATTTTTGTAAATGTTTCATTACTTTTATCATCATCTTATGCCCATTTACTAGAAATTATTAGTAATGTGTTTACTATTAATTTAAATGGCAAACGTGTTGGTACATATGTACCACTGGATTAAAAAAAAAAATTAACATTAAAATGGGAAAAAATATACATGAAGGTACGTGCGTGAAAAAGCGGATGTATCACCCGGGACATTTTCCGGTGGTGAACACTTTCCATTCAACCAATGAAAACACAGAGAAATACTTCATGGAGTATTTTTGCCCGAAGTTCAGATTTACAGGAACATTTTTTCATTTCACGACCCTATAACATTCGTCTCTTGATTATTTCCCCTGTGGGCTTAGTATTTGAGATTACGATGTACACTGACATCAATATTCAACACTGTCAGTATACATTTTGATTTGCTTATTTTGATTCCAAGGACAGTATCCTGAGAGGCAGTATTTTGGGCGAAGCTACCCACACGCCATCACGGGAAAGGAGGAAATAACAAAGCAGTATTTAACAGCTACTTCTGGTCAAGTAGTGAGCTAACGTCTCTGAGTTTGGTTGAATATTATCAGCGGTCAAAAGGGTTATTTAGATACTAGTTTCTTCAATTTGCGTGAAAGACGAAGCTACAATAGCCAAAACGTTAGCTTCTAGACGTGGTAGTGCTTTTTACGTCGCAGGCAAAGTTAGCGGTAACTTAACGCTACGTGTTGGTTCCTTGTCATTTTAATGCTAAGCTACATAGCTAAGTGAATATAACAGAGCTAACTCTGTAAATTACTGAAGTTTTTGAAAGATACTTTTTTTAAAATTAAGGTTGACGGGGAATCGTCTTTTATTCGTAAGGTAGGATTAATAGCTTGCCTGGAAACACCAGGTGAGTAAACCGAAAGGGCTGTCAATCAATTTAATTAGTAAATCACAGTGATGGCCTTTACACTCACCTCCACGATCCATGGAGATATCTTTAACTGGACTTTAAAAACAGACATCGCTACAAGTTTACACTAATGTTTTGATGTCACCTGCCATTCTTAACAGCCAATAAACAGTGCCTGCAGTAGACAATAGTGTTGGATTTCTTGTTATATTTTAAATTGTACTCTCCTCCCGGGGCTTTTTTTAAAAGTCTGACATGCTCAGTAACGTTACGTTTTTATGTTCACAGGCGTTTGTAAAGTCATGGCGGACGAAAAAACACAGTTCTGTGGCAACTGGTAAGTATGAACGACTGAAGTGTTTTGATTAGCATGTATGATTGAATTTAACCTGAACAGGGTATATGGATATTATTTCTATTGCATTTTTAGCAAGCACGACATTCCAGAGGCCAATTTTACTACCCATGAGATTCACTGTCGAAGAAACATTGAGCTGTGTGATGTGTGCCAGGAGCCTGTCCCCCGGTCTGATCTTCAAGAGCACAAGCTCCAGGAACATACCCAGGTGCATCCGAGCCGTAGTACTGAAGCTCTGACATTAGTTTGAGCTATTGGGTGGAAAGATTATGCGTTTTGTGAATATCCATCCATCTATGAGTAGATCTGTGAAGAAAGTGATAACATCTCTTGGATGATTAGTTGTTTTGTGGATCAAGCTGCACTGAACAATTTTTCAAGTAAAGAGAGATCAAGTAGATGGTACACAAGTTGACAGTAGTCTTGTGATGGGCGGAGACATTTTAGTCCTAAAGAATATCTTTGATTAGAAAGCTTGTGATTATATCTCTAAAATGATTTAAACCTTCTTTTCAGATTACATGCAAGTGCGGACTAAGGATTGATAAGAATCACATTGAGGTTCACCAGGTATGACAGGCAGTCTTTTCCCTGTATTTCGTGTTTTTGCTTTCAACCAAATTTGTTCATTCTGTTTTGACTGTGTCTTGCAGAGCTCTGAGTGTTCTCAGCGGTTGGTCCCATGCCAGTACTGTGAACTGGAGGTGGTTTTTAGTCAGTTGAAAGAGCACGAAGACTATTGTGGTACACGCACTGAGCCTTGCCCTCGATGTAAGTGCAATATAATGCTGCGAGAACAAGCAGTGCATCCAGTCTTATGTGGAAGCCTCACACCACCCCAAGAGAGCAACAACAGTCGGATGAGTCGCAGCCCGGCAGAGCAACAGCCTACAGGTGCATGGTTTGAAGCCCACTCCATCCGAAATCCCTTGAGAGCTCAAGAGAGAGGTCCCAAGAATAATAACATCAGTGCAGCAGAGCAGCAATCCTTTTCTCGTCCATTCAACCCCTCAGTTTACAACACCTCGAGGGGACATCAGGCCACAGGAGAATGGAAGAATGCTGCACCTCAAAATACACCTTTTAGCCACTGTGAGTGTATTGATTTATTCTTTTTAAGTGTTAGAAAAAGGACCTAAAAAGCTTATTTATGCAGTCATTGCCAGGTCTCTAACAAAGTGTTTGTTATCCATTTAAAAATCTTACTATGTTTTGTTTCCATTTCTGTAAAAATGAAATTCGTTGGTTGATTTTCCTCTTAGTCCTGGACCAGGGTGATTTTCGGCATGGCAGCAGCAGTATGTGGCCACCAAGTGAACACACACCAGATGAAGATTCGTCAGGTCTCGATTATATGTTGGCTCTCAGCCTGCAAAGTGATGGGGAATCGGTGGCTGGAGGTGTAGATGGCAGCGTGTGGAGCGATATCTGGCACCACAGTTTTGGGAAGTCTAACACATCTGTAAATTCTTCCCTTTCCCCACCAAACAACAACTACCCTAACTTCACTGGTGGGACGAGCACAAGTGTAAACCCAGATAACGATCAAACAGGTATTTCTAAATGCAGATGATAATATGACTTGTTACTACACTGTAGTTAATGTAACAATGAAAAATGTCTCTGTAGATGCTATGCTACCTTGTGAGTTTTGCGAAGAGCTGTTTCCAGAAGAGGACCTAATTTTGCATCAGGTTTGAGATTTTTTTTATAGCTCAACATTTAAATCATGATGCTTTTGTTTGTTTTATCCAGCTAACATGGTGTGCAAATGAAGATAAAATGATAATTATAATAATATATCAGCTGTAAGGAAACTAATTATAGATTAGACAAAACCACATTTCTTTGTTATGAGGTTTTGAGATGCTGATCATATTTTTGATACAATTAATTTAATCTTTTTACGTTAGTTTAAAACTCCTTAATTCTTAACTGTTTAACATATGAACAAGGGCCAAAAATCAAAAGCTTGTACTTGAAGAGATTGAGTGAAAAGACCTGTTGGCAGTGAAATAAAGACATCGAGTAGTTATCCTAGTAGTTATCTCAGTTATGGTAATTATAGTAAAACCCAAAAGCAATCTGAACTGGATTTACAGCTCAAACCAGCCTGACGCAGATGACTTACGCAGTAACTGAGAACTAATTGTTTCTCTGCATTGCTTGTTAAGGAATTCTCTGGTTGAGTCAGTGTAAAATGATTAAACCCAGACAAACATGCTTTATCTGTTTTTTGGACCGTTCACTGTGAAATGGAATGTGAACGGTGGCTTCATTTAATCTATATACATTGTATGTCATATATATATATATATACGTTTCATCATATACATCATGATGACTCGGCTCAAGCCAGTTTGGTATTGTTAACTTTTTGCTTCTTTGTTTCAGACCGGGTGCAGTCCCGCCTCTGCCTTTGCATCCTTTAGCAAGCAACCCCCATCTCCATTCAAAGAGGACAGAATGGGCAGGAATGCTTCAAGACTGATGCAAAGCCTTCCCAACACACTTGCCTCTAACATTCCCACCTTCCCCCGGTCGGTGTCGCCCGCCTCCTACAGCCCCCCAGCCAGTCCACTAGAGGGCGACGTTGTAATTCCATGTGAATTCTGTGGCGTGGCTCTTGAGGAGGCTGTTGTCTTCCATCACCAGGTATCAAACACAGGAAGACGATATTTTGTATTGCATATGAAGGGAAACTATTTTGACCTTTTGTGGGGTGTTTTACAGCATTTAGTTTTAAGATAAGTCCCTTGTCTCCTCAGTGGCGATCGCCACTTTATAACTTAAGGGCCTGCATAGGCATCTTCTAATTTTTTAAACATTGTATGTTTAATTTATTTCTATTTTCAGGACAAATGTGATATGCGCCCTAACAACGCCCACCCACTGAATAATACAGCAAAGCCTTCCATCAGAAAACCTTTGACTCAAGATGCCTTTGGGCAGATGTCTCCAGATTTTCAGAAGACGACAAATTATCAGGGTAAAAAATTCATATTATATATGAAAGATCAATTACGGCATGTGTTCTGTGACAGGGGTCTAACTTAATATGAATTAACATTTAGCATTTTCTTTCCGGGTCAATGCATTTTGTCAACATTTTAAAAGTGAAAAGCTCTTTACAAGACCTACCATATGTTAAACACACTGCTCTTCAGAGTATATATTCTTCAAGTTACTGTATTCTGTGGTGTTATAAGGTGTTATAAAGACAAAATGCTGTTTAAAAATTATATATTGAATATATTTAGCATTTTGGGGTTGCTGAGTTTCTAATTGAATTGTGTCTACTGTTTTCATGAAGCTCACCATTTGGATGAGGACTTTGGATTTGACAGGGACCCACCATCTGAACCAAACGTAAGAGGATGGCCAAGAAGTCACTCAGAAGTTCAGAATCAAAAAAAGACGCTGAACTGTGATGTCTCTGTGAAAAATGGACCAGAGGATAGCAGAGAAGCAGAGAGGGCTCATTTACCATTCTATGACCCAGAGACACCTGCTTCTGCCTCATTAAAGGGGTAAAAATGTTTTAAGTTTAATTTGAATGTTTTTAGCTTCAACAATTTACACTGTTTTAGGGCTACGATCATTTAATTTTACAGCTGTTTAATCTTGGTTTGGATGTTAATATTCTCATTTGAACTGGTTCATCAGACTCCACATCCCAGAAAACAAAGAAGGGAACAGAAGAAACCCAATAACAAAGGTACAGTTAATCCTGATGAACCGTTCAGTTCGGACATGGTTTCCTGTAGTTTTGGTCTTTAATTTGACCTTCTAAGTATTCCAGGTCTAGCTTGTTCAACCTTTGAAAATGAAAGAGAATAAACTTAGAGGAATTTTCTGGTTATGAGTGGGGTTTTAACATTTTAAAATCTTGTATCTTCTATTTAAACTATGGCCTGGAAGACATTAAGAAAGGCAGATGAATTCTGGTTTAAACAGACTGTAAGAGAGATGTAATAAAATGATCTGAAATGCACTAAAACATTGTTCTGTAAAGTGTATGAAAATCAGGGCTTGTGATAATTGTTTAAAATGTCAGACATCAGTGGCCTCATTTCAGGGAAGGGACCAAAGTGCAAGTTTGTCAGCTTAGTTATAAAATCAGCTGAGTTATAAAAGGTTCATCTCATTGGGATATTTTCAGCCTGTTTTTATCCTCTCTCCTCCCTCACATGACCTGAAGATTGTTCCACTTCCAAAATGTTGCTGGAGAAAAAAAAAGATTAATATGTAGTTGGACTCTAAAAATCTTTAATGAGTGAGAGTCAACTAACAAAGCCATAGTTTAAGGCCGTCAATAAAAAATGCTTGAGCCTGGCTTCTAACGGAGTATGAGGGTGACTCTGTAGACCTTGGAGGTCTGTAGATGGCAGAGGGCAGACCTATTTTCTGCATTTTCACCTGTTGTATTTCTTTAATGTTAACATTAAGTGTCAACGAGATCAAAACAAATGTTTTTGCCTTTTGTTACAAAAGTTGTAGATTGTGCACGTTTTAAGAATTCTGCCATTTTTCTGACAGTTTGCAAAACACAGAACCATCATGCACTTAGTGGTTATCCCAGTAAATCAGATAAGATTCTGTAAGCTTGCAAATCTAATTCAGACCACCTCAGTGGAGCCGGATGGATTTCAAGAGACCCCAGGTGAGGAGCCAGTGGAAAAGGGGATGAAGAATTCAGGTGCAAGCTGGTGCCTGCAGAGCTTGAAAAACAATTACTTTTTTTTTGGTCTTGGGAAAATATCTGCAGTTGACATTTCATGCCATATTTTTTATTCACCGTTGCATTTTGCTTTAAAACTCATTGTATTTTTTTTCCATTTGCAGATGCCTAAGAAGCAAAATGAGGAGCAGCAGGAAGAGTGAGAACTGGAGCTTATGGAAAATAGAAAAACCAAAACTCCATATCTGCATTTTATGTGTTTATCTTTTGCACATTTTTGGATCTGACAAGTGCCTGTGGGAACTTTATTACTTTACAGTTTATATTCTGATGAATTTTACTACCAATATCAAAGGTTTTCAATTGATTTATTCATGCATATTTTTCTTTATTCTTGTTCGAAATATTTGTATTTCTCATGTATGTTTAGCCTGAGCTAAATAGTTTTTTAAGTCCATTTAATTTGCATTGATTTTTTTTTGTTTAAAATTTTGTTCAAATTACACAAGTAATGGCTCTTTGAGAACGTCACGAGCAAGAATGACTGAAAGAATTTGTTGAAATTAGTCTTTATGGTGGCACTTCACCAAAGGGCAACTTGTTATCACCCCTGTGTAACAGATCTGAGTATCTCCGTGTTCCTCATGGTTTCTGCGTCTTTATCTAACATTAAGCACTTTGATTATTTAGTTAAAAAGGGTTAAAGAATGGATTTGATACATTTATGCATCTTTGATCAAGATAAAGGAAAAAAAGTTATTGGAAATGTGTCTTTTTATAAAGTAGAATACTTGTCTTTAATACTTTAATTACTAAGTAGAACTATTTAGTTATGTTTAATCCAACCTTTAGATCTATATATGTGTTATAATGTTTTTATGGCTGAAAAAGCTGTCTCCTGTGTGATGCTCTGTTTTTTCGAGGCCCTCAGTTATATTGCCTCTCTGAATAAAATAGAAGGTTTATAAGATGTATTTTGTGTATAACACTTTTGAAATGCTTATGAAATAGGCAGCCACTAAGGATTGAGTCTGCGAGCCCGAGTAGAGAGCAGCCGGTCATCTGCTGTTGTGTTATGAAACACAACGCGTGTCTTGATCTGGTAATTAAACAATTTAATGAGAACATTGATGTGTGGATGGCTGCTGTTTGTTCATACCTCTGAACACCACAGACCCCTGAATGAATGAAGAGCAATCTTTTAAGGGGAGATAATATATTGTAATACTCAAACTAAACTGAGTGACGGTAAATTTACCAGACTGCCTTTTTGTGGAGAACTAATTTTATTTATTCATCATTTCATTTTCATGTAACTGTTTCAACACTTTAATCATGCGTATTTGTTCCTTGTCCATTTTCTTTTGTTGCAACCATTCCACTGTTAACTTTAGAATTGGTTTCATGAATGTCTGCATTCGTTTATGATCTAGTTTTGTTCCATGCTTTTCTAATATTTAGTTCTTCTTAAAAGCCCAGGTTTCGCATAGAAAGGA